>OVAN01007614.1:0-19400 GCA_900406275.1 Anastatica hierochuntica | reverse complement strand
ATTTTAATGATACATTATTAGTGATGCCAAACACATTTTTTCTTGTAGTGTCTATGTACGAAAGTGTTTGTATATAGAGTTATCGAGATATTAGACGTGTAAACACTAATATACACGTCAAACTTTAAATGTATGTGTTTATAAAAGATATTAGTGTGATGGAGAAGGGCACGTGCTCGGTGGTCGAACAGGGAAAAGTGAAAGATTAGAGGATACATCAACACATCAACTTAGATAACGAGTAATGATTTCTCTTTATATTTTTTAACTCTTAAAAACAAAATGAGATGCTTAGGGTTAATGCAAGACACGTCGAAAGTGATAAACTCCGACGCGTAGCTTACTACGATCGATAATATTTCCTTACGAATGTCACTATCCATTTAACTAGTTTCCCTTCAAATCCTTCGACGAACGATTCCATTTTATGTACAAAATCCACAAAAGGTTCGATCATCTTTTCATCTTATTGTAATTAATAGTTTAAGAGTCGATCACATTATAACTTATTTTTAATAATATATGTCTATCTATATGCATTTCGGATACGTTAAAGAGAAGATGATATCAATCTGATAGCTTTAATGATCGAAAAAGTGTCGGTCCATTAAAGGTTAGGAGGCCTTAAAGATATAAAGAGAAGGCACCCAAATTGTGGATTGGTGACTCTTGGAGATTATAAAGAGTAACCTCAAACATTCCTTTAAAGATGAAATTTTAAGTTAGAACGTGCCTTCCTTTCCTTTTTAAAGATGATTTTTTCTGTACTACAAATTTAGCCCAACATTTCTTAATTGTTGAGTTCTGTCTTATGTTATGTGGTCATGGTTGAAATTGTTCAAGATTTAAGGAAATATCCTGAAACTATTTTCTAAGCCATTTTCTCAAACAAAACTTTTAAAATTGTTTGTTCTATAGTTGTTGGCATCATCGTAATGCATGGAAGCTAAACATCTTTTGTTAAAGAATAATTGTAAAAGAAAGCATTCTTGTTAATATTACGATGATTGATCATATTTTATAGTTTTTTCCATTTTATATCTGAAAATTATTTTTCTCTATCTTAAGTTGTAGGATTTACTGAGCATATCTTCTATATACTGAGCATTTGCAAAAATGGATCACTTCTAGATACTATATACAAATGGGATATTTATATAATTTTAGAACTAATAAACCATTTGCATGTTGATTAATAGCTTTTGCTTTATTTGTTTTTCTAAATCGTGGAAAAGTTATCAATGATTGGGCATTTCGGCATAAATTAAATCATTACACTAATATAAGAATCCAACATCTAGTTAGTCGTGGAATATTATCTACGTGACTACAATATTCTTCATATCTCACAATAAATTACGGTGTTTAAGATTCATGCATGCAATTTGGCGTGGATCAGCTCACGAAAGATAAACAACTTAAAAGGTTTTAAAGAGTATCAAGTTCGAGTAATTGGTTGGTTGGGACGAGAGATGAAATTAGAATTTGGTATCTACAATGGAATTATAGAGCATATGGGGTTATTTTATTTACTGAATAATGAGAGCAACTTGATTGAACACTGAAATTTAATGACAAAAAGAATCGTTACCTTTTATTCTTTCATAGAAGACGTCCATATATTGATCGATTATTCTCAACTTGAGGGCTTTTTTAACACTGATAATTAAAGGCTATCAACTTTTTTCCTTTTGAAACTAATTGGTGAGAATCAACATCTTATACTATTAGTATAATACATGGCCGTGTCTAGACTTTTTTAACATTGTAGAACAAATATATTTATTTTAAGAAAAATCAGAAAATTATTTTGGTTTTTCGAAGTCTTTATTTTTGTTAGAAATTAAATTATTTAACATATAAATTCTTCAAAAACATGGCGGGACTTGTGAACTCATTGGAGTATTCCACGTTAACATGGCGGGACCCACTAAACTCCATATGTGCCAAAAAGTTTGGAGAAGCCGTTGCCGTTAGTCTTTTAGTCAAAGCCCGTTGACTCAAGAGACAAATATTTTTCTTTTTTTTCAAAAAAAATATTTGGCTAAAAAAGAAAATTTCAATTTTTTTCATTTCATTTTACATACTTTCAACAGGGTGATTATTATACTATGCTTTGATTTTTCTTTCTTTCCATAAAGCGCACAGTCATCTTCGAATTTACTAGTTTGGTGGTTTACAATAAGAGCTTGTCGCATCAAAAATGTGCATGTGATATTGTCAATACATGGTCAAAGAATATTAAAAATGCTCATGCGTAAGACACTATTCTTGATTTTCATAAAGTGCTAACTTATTGAAAAGGTATCGATGATAATTGAGGATGATGTCGATCGTTACCATAAAAAATTTAGTTCTCGCATATCGATCGATCGATGATTATTTTTCGTTTCTTTCGAAATTTTGGTTAATCATATATACGTAATTCAGACAATACTTTGCACATGATACTATGATGCCTCGTAAAGGATCCACATGTTAGGTAGAAACACTCTTGTTTTGTTACGCGTGAGTTGTCCGTTCGAAAATTTGCTTTGACCGTTACCTAAATGCCATGCAACTAGACGTATATAAATAAATATAATGACTTAGTAGGTTAAGATTAGAGAAATCACTAAATAGAAATATCTAGTGGTCGTTAGAATAATTTTGGAGTATATTAAATCCAAATCACGTTTTTTTTTTCCACGAGAGATCCCTTCCCCTAGAAGTCACTAAGAACCCTATTCAGATTCTTCTAACTTTCATAATTATTACTGATAGATATGCATTGTGCAGGGATAATCTAATGAAGTACTATTATTATACACAGTTGATAGATTTTAGGTTTAAATACTTGTATTTGAACTATAATATATTTCTTATTATGGATGAATTTGTTTATCTGTAAAGAGTTTTCTGCAAATTCACTCTAACGATATAGGAAAATAAGGTTGCTCTAGTATGTATATGTACATATATATTACACATTGAAAATAGAAGAGTAGCTCTTAGAGCCTTTTTATGTCTTGTAACTTGGCAAAAAAAACCACTTTGTGATTGATTTTGATGATATATAACTGCTAAATTGTTTAAATCCGTTTCTTATGACATCAAGCTACCAAGATATTTCAGATAAAAGAAAAAATTAGGTATATGTACACACATATATGTTCTTCATCATTCCACATTTAATCAATATATATATATATACACACACACACACACATATGCTCCTTATAACATTCAACCTTTGAAAATAATTTATTTGGTCTTTATATTTATTTGAGTTCCGGAGAATATTAGTAGCTAGCAGTAATAGAAAATTAACAAAAAAAAAGAAAATATTAACAGAAACAAAATAGGAGAAAAAGAAAGAAGCATAATGGGAGGGGACCACGTGGCGGTTGCTGGGAACGCTGCAAACGCTAAAAAAAAAAACTAAACGATCGGTGTGAGCGCAAAAGCCGCTTTGTGGGGCCCATTAACCATATAGTAGGACCCACACTCATTGGGTTCCAGCGTTCGGACACACAATCTTAAATTTTTTTGTTTGTCAAGTTAAAATGTTTTTGCAACTATAAATTCAGACCATACCACAACCTCAGTCTCTGTCTCTCTCAAAGCTTACACACACACACACATTCTTACTCTGTTTTTTCACATCTCATATCTTCTTTTCTAATCTTTCGACTCAAACGTACACTACAAAATGGGTAAAATTTTTGAGTTTGTTAGTTAAAAAGATGCACAAAGTGTATATATTTTCCATATTCTTATATGTTTTTTGGTGTGTTATTCTCTCAGTAAGATTCATTGAAGAAAACACAAAGTTTGTGGAAAAAGAAGCAGAAAACAAATCAAAAACCGATGTAATCGTTACGAAGAAGAAAGTTCTTCAAGATCTTACTATCAAACATGTTGGAGGAGGTGGAGGAGGATTAGTTAATTCATGGGTTGATTCAATGAGAGCTTGTTCTCCTACTCATCTCAAATCTTTGATGAAACAAACCTCTTGGCTCGTATGTATTATATCATTTTGTCAAGCTCTCATTTCTACTTATCATTGTTTTTATTTGTTCTTATATAATATTTGGGGTATAAACTTCGCAGACAGAACATCCATCAGCTTTAGATAAGTTCGAGGAGATTCTTCATTTGTCTCAAGGAAAACAAATCGTTATGTTCTTGGATTATGATGGCACTTTGTCTCCCATTGTTGATGATCCGGATCGAGCTTTCATGTCCAAGAAGGTTCATTTCCAAAACACAAAATATAAAAAATGACAATATATAAATCTACATGAAAAATGAAAATATTTTAACTTATTCTCCCTTATGGCTGTTTTATTTAGATGAGAAGAACAGTGAGGAAACTAGCAAATTGTTTTCCAACGGCCATAGTTAGTGGGAGAAGCAGAGAAAAGGTCTTTTAGATTCTAATCACTAATTTAAGTAGCAGTGATTAAATATTCAAACTAATTATGATAGTTTTAATAATCTTCAGGTTTATAATTTTGTGAAACTAACTGAGTTGTACTATGCTGGAAGTCATGGAATGGATATCAAAGGACCAGAGCATGGCTCCAAATATAATGAAGTAAGATTTTTCTACATTTTGTAACTAAAACTTAGAAAATAAATAAATGCTCATTTTTGTATTTTGTTCCTTTGTATAATCGTTTTTATTAAAAAAAATTCCAGGATAATATTTCTCTTCTTTGTCAACCGGCTACAGAGTTTCTCCCCATGATCGACGAGGTTACATTATGCTTCAATCTTCAGCCTCGTATATTCAAATAGTAACAAAAATTTCATACTGTTATTAAACCTTTATCTATAACGTTTTTTGTTCAGGTTTATCAAAAATTATTGGAAAAAACAAAATTTACTCCTGGCGCCAACGTAGAGAACAATAAATTTTGTGTCTCTGTTCATTTTAGACGCGTCGATGAAAATGTATGATTCCTTTTTTTCTTTAATATTCCATTAATTACTCATATAATTAGAATAAAGCTAACCACTTAATTAATGTATTTATATGTCGATAGAACTGGAGTGATTTGGCTCAACAAGTTCGATCAGTAATGATGGACTACCCTAAGCTCCGTCTTACTCAAGGAAGAAAAGTGAGATATGGAATAATATTTTCCATTTATAAAGTAGCTCTAGGTTATTACTATATTAACGAGTTGATCTTTTGGTATAATCATTTCAGGTTTTGGAAGTTCGTCCTATCGTTAAATGGGACAAAGGCAAAGCACTCGAATTTTTATTAGAATCACTTGGTAAAATATTCCTCAACCAATAACTACTTAATTTAAGAGTGAAAATTGTTTGTTTAGTAACTAGTATTTGATTGAAATTAGTATCGTCTTGTGTAGGATATGCTAATTGTACCGACGTTTTTCCTCTTTATATCGGAGATGATCGTACCGACGAAGATGCATTTAAGGTATATATAAAAACTTACAAATATTGTAGGATTAAATTAATTAATTGAGGTTCAATAATGTAATTAGTAAAAGTGATTAACATGATGTTATAGATATTGAGAGAAAGAAGCCAAGGTTTTGGTATTCTTGTATCCAAATTTCCAAAGGAGACTAGTGCGTCTTATTCTCTACAAGAGCCTGATGAGGTAAATTGATTAACTAGAAATTAAGTTCTCATTATATATTTTAGAATACTTTGAGTTAGTGTTATATTTGTGCATATATATATACACATAGTATTATATAAGCTGATTAACACTCTACTTTACTCTTAATAACAGGTTATGGATTTCTTGCAACGTTTGGTGGAATGGAAACAATTGAGATTGGGAGCATGATGAAGAATCTTTCTTCTTCTTTTTAAATAACTTGTTAATGCGTGCTTAGTTTTTTTCCCCTATGCTTATTGTCCTTAACGAATATGAAGAATTAAGATAAGAAAATTGTAGATCCATTTCCAATGAAACCTATCATATATCAATTGTATATATATGGTTCAATATAGTTTTCTCTATGTCTCCACTTATATATACTAGACATATATTTTTATTTCGGCATGATATATAATGGTCTCATTCTATTCATATTTTGACTGTTTGAACTTATGTTTCAAAATTTTCTTAGTTATAAGATTTTTGCAGATTTTTTATTTCTAAAATAACTATAGATAATACAAAATCTTGTTCATATCAATTTAGCCGGACCACTTTAGGTTTCAAGATTTTTTAATATATCTAAATATACCATCATTGTTAGTTTCACTAACTTGAATCCGGCGGTTCAAGAATTTCATATTGATTAAGAAAAGACGTAAAGACATTTTTTTGATAAATGACGTAAATACATATTTGAAAAAAAAATTTGTTTGATGGTATTACTTCGAATTTCTCAACAACAAAAAAATCTTAAGGCTAAGCACGCCATCTTGAATCTATTTGAAAAGAAGAAATTGTCTTTCAATCGGGAAACATTAAAATGCAATATTTTACGAGGGAAAAATTGGGCGAGGAGAGAGAGCGTTAAACAGACTCGAGCTATGATGGGATCTTTGCTTCTAAGTTCTAAGCTTGATTAATTAAGACTTAAGTACATTGCTTAAGGAGAAAACGAGAAATTTATATACCTAACTATACGTAACCAATTATCTTTGGATGGAATCTTATGTGACATTATTTATCTAAAGTTTTAAGAATCCCAAGAAAAGAGCACCAAATGAGAATCTCTCTGTCAATGTAAGTACAGTATATGAGTATATACTTTGAAGTCAACATTCAACATTTTGTGTGCATCGAGTCCTCGTTTAATTTATTTTCCCTGGTTACTATATAAATGTAGCATACAGTAATATAAACCTGGCATGCTTAATTATGTATTTTTTTGGGGTTAAATTATTGTGTTATTCTAATTTTGTGAAAAACACTTTTTAAAAAAAATAGTTTGAGAGCGTGGTACAGTGGTTACCATTTCTGTTGGCCAAGCTCATTTACCTGGGTTCAAATCCGAGATGATGCTCTTTTCAAAGAACTACTAAGCCACTAAGCTGACGAAAAAAAATATATATACTTTGAAGTCAACATTCAACATTTTGTGTGCATCGAGTCCTCTTTTAATTTATTTTCCCTGGTTACTGTAGCATACAGTAATATAAACCTGGCCTGTTTAGTTATGTATTTTTTTGGGGTTAAATTATTGTGTTATTCTAATTTTGTGAAAAACACTTTTTTAAAAAAATAGTTTGAGAGCGGTATAAGTGGTACAGTGGTTACCACTTCTGTTGGCCAAGTTCATTTATCTGGATTCGAATCCGGGATGATGCTCTTTTCAAAAAACTACTAAACCACTAGGCTGATGAAAAAAAAAACAGTTTGATATATGCTATATACATTTTTAGTTACTGAACTACAAAAAATGATTACTTATTAATTAGTTATATATAATATAAGTACTGTAGATTAGGTATATGTGTATATATGTGTTCACTAATTCTTACAAATATGCCACTATATTCTTAAGAAGAATTTCTAAACGACTGATCTCTTTTTTATCGAGTTTATTGCCAGAGTTTTTTCTTTTATACTGTATTTGAATTTGACCCCAACATTTAGCATGCAGACAGTAGATTATCTACTCTTAAAGGCATCTCCAATGGTGTTACCATCATTGGAGTCCTTAATTTTTTTAATTTTTTTTTTAATTTTTTTGATTAAAAAAAAATAAAAATAAATAAATGCAGGGATCAATCGCGGACCGCCACGTATACGTGGACCCGCGAACAGTATATGCTACCCAATTTTAAAAATGCTTAATTAAGAACCCCTTATTAGCAAAATGTTTAAAAATGTCTAGGATAAAGAGCTAATAACCCTTTAAAAATCACCATTGTGGATGGTCTAAGAGCATCCACAACAATGATCCTTAGCCAAAAATCCTTAGCAAAATAATAATAAACAATTTTGCGGACCCACATTTTTTAAGAATTTGTGCAAAAAAATCCTTAGCTAAGGATTTCTTTTGCTTGGTTTCTTCACTACTCGCGGGCCCCACTTACATGTGGCGGTCTGCGATTGGATGAAAAAATATTTTTTGTTTTGATTTTTTTTAATTCTGAAAGAAAAAATAATAATTTAAAGTGCAATAGTTAAGGATTCCTCATGAATTCACTATTGTGGATGGTCTAATATCTGAACGGTTAGGGTCACAATCCGATGCGGTCAATCGAATACATTGACTCACAGAAAAGATGCAAAATAAGACTTCTCAATCTTTTCCTCGTAACCAAGTATTAAAAAGAAATGAACAAGTAGGTCTAATTAAATTATACGAGAGCATGTTTGAAGGACCAACCAACTTGATTGACTTCTTAAGCCATAGACTTGGATTTAATTTTCAAGTGTGTATAATATTAATAGACCATGTGAGACGACTAAGAAAATGCTTTTTAATGCTCAAAAAGTATTTCGATAAATCATTATCGTTAATTAGGATAATTTTGTTAGGGGGGTTTTGGTCTTCCCGCGTTATTAGCTGTCGACTTTTGAACAAACCATCAATGTTGCTTCACCCATTTATCCCGACAGAGCAGAAGAAGATCATTGTAAAGACTTGGTAGTATACAATTATGATTGATAACTTTAATTATTAACAAGTTTATACTCCATTACAGAAGTGCATATTATAGTTTATATGAATATTTTCAACAAACCCTAATTAAGTTCTTAGGGATGTCTCTTATCCTCAAGAAACTTAATGGAAATTCTAAAGCCAATTTGAAGGATAAAAGGTTACGAGTGTAGAGTTGGAATCCACTAGAAAAGGTGAGATGTATTCTCTTTCATTTTCTCACTTTAACTTCTTTAGTTGTCTTTTCGAAGAAAAATATTTTAGCCTCCAATTATTGGCCGACTAAAATTTTATCAAACCTACAAACGCAATAATAATATATATAGCATCCAACCAATTATTGGCCACCGTAAGATTTTAAGTTTGTATAGACCCACACATATAAATAGATATATAGAGGTCACTTTAAAAAGATACATTCATTCGAGAAAGTATTAAAGTAGTAAATAACAGTAAAAATGATATCTAAACAATGTGGTGACCCAATAATGACACAAAGAAAAATCAAAACAACTATAAGAAAGAAAGAAAAAGACCCCCTGAAAATTAGATGCTAATTACTGAAGTTATACAGTAAACTAAAAGGGAAATTAGATAAGGAAGCTGGAAGCTCTACAATTAATTAATTAAAGACGAGCAAGACTTATACATCTTTGATAAATTACTCACATATATAATAACTACGGTGTATTATATGCAATATACTTCATTTGATCATTAACAAAACAATAATATATGTATATACCTTAATTATTTGATGGCTACTCATATATAGTATACTTTCAAAAGAATTGCATTCGTCAAGTAAGAACCCCCATGAACAATTCACATGACCAAGATTCCATTTATCGTGAATCAACTTAAGTTGTTTTATCAATGACTTTCTTATAACTTTAACACGTGTTCTCTGAATTATGTGTTGATCATCATTGTCTGCGCATGCACTCTGTTGTGTATATGTGTCGATTATGGGAAGTTCCAAACTCTTTGGTGACATGTGAAGGCATGTGACTCAGATGCCCTCATTATAGGGAGCAAAACTTATGTGTCCTTCTTTTACTTGAATAATCATCTCTAACACTTTTTAATCTAAGATACGAAAATTAAATGATTTTCACAAAGTTTCATTAATGATTTTTAGCGGGTGAAGATGGGCTTTAAAAATATAATAATTCAGGTAAGAAAAATAATACCAGTACTTGTTTTAAGAAAGTACAAGACCCATTTAAAGAAACACAAATTAAGAGATTAATGGAGAGGCATGGGTTCCAACGAGACCATGTGAAATCGTAGGATGAAAAGTTTGAATAGGTCTCTCTCTATATGATGCTTTATCACCAATAACATTTTGAAATACAAGGGTGATTGATTTGAACTGTAAATACTGTTAAAGATTTTAAAATTGAAAATTATAGTTAAAACTTTGACTCTAAAATGTGATTTAAAAAATGTTGTTATTGAAAAGGCACCACACACTAAAAAATTGAAAAATCAAAAATTTTCACGTCTACAAGATTTCTCTATCTATAATCACAAATGCAATATTTTATGTCGAAACTAAAAATTTGTTTTGATGATAGGAGGATAACATAGTGGTTATTTTTTTTTGACCTTAAGCATAATAGAGTTCTTGGTGATATGCAAACTTTTTATATGGTTCTATATGTATTTGGTCTAATGTTTCCTTGGAAATTTAGACAAACGTATTTAATCTTTAAAGCCTACTAAAGTTTGTGGTTACAAGGCCCGAGAAGCCCAATCATTCATATAAAATATTTATTTTGTTAAATATGTTTTTTTTTTCCCGGCCTATTTTGTTAAATATGTATATTTATTTTGTCATTACACATAATTTTTCTTAAAATATTGAGAGGCGAGCTTGGGCACCAAGAAAAAAGAAAAAAAAGTATCCCTTCATTTGGATCTTTAAACAACAGAAGTAAAAGATCGGAACCTTTTATACACAATGAATTGACAGAATTTTTCCAATCGAAAGAAAACTTCAATGTTTGCTGCTCGTCGTCTTCTTCTATCCTTAAGGCACGGTGCGAAACAAGCGGCCGATTATCTCCGGTGGTTAGTCCTCCTTAAACCCCTTTTTCTTAAACCCTAATTTTTGAACATTCAAAATTGCTTACGGGATTTGAAAACCCATCTGGGTTTTAATCAGAACAACTTTTTATGCTGATCCGAACTTTTCTTGCTGGGTTTTCTTCATAAATTTGGAATCTTTTCATGTCGAAATTGAATTGAAATTTGGGATTATAGGTCTGGACCATCTAAGCGAATCCAATCGGTCAGCTACAGTAGTAAATCAACAAAGCAGAGCCATGGAACGCCTCATCTTAAACCTCAGTTGCCTATAGGAACAACTCCTCAAGCTTCTTCTCGTTCATTTGCTCGTTATGCTGCTGTACAGTTCTCTTTGATTTTTGAATCTTTTGGTTCGGTGAAAATGGTAACCACAAGTTGATGTTAATGTTTCCTTTTTGTTTGCATTATTTTACAGCCGGCAGTTGTTGTTGGATTTGCTGGATTCATATCGTTTCTTCATTACAACGATGAAAGGAGAGTCATTCCTAAAGGTATTTCAAGCACCAATAGTGGCTGTGGCTGCGGTTCTAATACAACCCTCAAAGGTCCAATTATCGGAGGTCCATTCTCGCTTATGAGTACACAGAACAAGACGGTCACTGAGAACGACTTTTGTGGTAAATGGGTTCTACTCTACTTTGGTTACTCGTTTTCTCCGGATGTTGGACCCGAGCAATTGAAGATGATGTCCCAAGCAGTTGATAAACTAGGTTTGAGTCACTTAAAAACATAGCTTAGCCATTTCATATAATATATGATAATGTGATCATTTTGCTAAATGATGTCTTGATGGAAACAGAGTCTAAACATAACCAGAAGATCTTGCCTGCCTTTGTCACTCTTGACCCTCAAAGAGACACACCTTCTCATCTCCACGCGTATTTGAAAGGTCTTGGTTTTGTTTTGTGCTCGCGTTCCAGCCCATTTTGTAAATTCATGACGTTTTGTTGCTTGTGACTTTATTGCAGAGTTTGACAGTAGAATACTAGGACTAACAGGAGCTGCGAGTGCAGTGAGACAAATGGCACAAGAGTATCGTGTTTATTTCAAAAAGGTTCAAGAAGATGGGGATGATTATCTCGTTGATACTTCTCACAACATGTAAGGAATCTCCTTTTCAAATCTCAGTGTTTAGTTTCTTTTCATAAGAGAAAAGAAGCTAAAATGTTAGGAGGCTTTTTGTGTGTAATAGGTACTTGTTGAATCCGAAGATGGAGGTAGTGAGATGCTTTGGATGTGAATATAATCCAGATGAGCTTTCACAAGAGCTTCTTAAAGAGATTGCTTCTGTTTAACAATGATCCATTTTGACCATTAACTTTAAGAGAAATGTTTCACAGGAAGAAACACTGAAAGATGCTTTTGATTGTTTTCTTCTTTTGGTGAATTCTATTTGACACTTTTGCTAATCTTTCTATTTGATTAATGAAGAATGAAAATTAGGATGAACACTAACAAAAATATATATAAGGAAACGGGATCATATTATATGATCATAATATTTATATAATTATTTTGACAAAAAGAAAATAACGTGGCATCAATATCCAAGAGGTTATTCTGATTAAAATATTGCCACCTGTATGCGTACAATGAATTTTATATTTATTGTGTTCATGTCCTAGTCCTTTAAAATTAAATATTACATTGATTGATTTTACATAAGAACGAGAGAGACAAATCAAAGATTTCAATTAAGCAGTGTAATGATCTAGAAATGATGGATTAAATAACACATAATACTAATAACTAAAAAGTTTTATTTATGGAATCATATAATTAACGCCACATTACACTCACAAAACGACGACAAACAAACAATACAGCCACATGATTGATAATGAATCAATCACACAAACAGAGATCACTCAGACGATCCAAGAGAGTCCTTTCCGGATCTCAGACCCGACCCGACTGACACTATCCCTGAGCGACACCGGACAGTTGTTCCGCACGGCGGTGAGCTCGTAAGGAGATGTATCGGTAGCCAGCCATTGTTCGATCTCGAAGTTCTGCGTCGAGCACTGCGCGTGAACACCAGCCGTCGAGACCTCGACGTAGTTGACGTACCAGCCATGGTGGTCGCCGGAGCCATCGGAGGTTAGGTTTAAGGCGCAGATCGGACTAGGTAAACACGGTGCTCTTCCGCTGAAAATGTCGAGATTGCCCCTCTCGAAGTAGTTGTAATCAGGACCCATTAATCCACCCCAAGCTTCTAGGTTTCGGATCCCGATGTAGTCGCCGTACTTATCGTAGATTCTGGCGCTGATGATCGAATCGGTGCCGGCTTTCCAGATCGATCCGGTTCGGAGATAGAATGTGTAGACGCAGTCTGGTTCATCGTCCTGAAAAGAAATATCAACAAAACTCAAAAAAAATCAAATCGGGAGGGGCTAACTAGAGATCGAGGAAATTACAGCGAATGAGACGGCGGAGACGGTGGCGAGAAGGAGGATGAGAGGGAGGAGAACGTCGCGGCGAGCCATCATCGGTGACTGACCTCTTTCCAGGTGAGCGATTTGTTTTTCTCTGATTTATTTTATTTGTGGAGAGATGTATTAATAGATGCGAATATTGTGGAAGAAGGGTATTATTGGGAATTAATAAGTTGAGTTATTATCACATGTTTCTCGAAGCAGCGTGTGTAGTTGACGTGGCAGATTAATCATCGTTATGATTAGATAGTTTCAAAGGCTTCTCTATCAAACACGGCGTTTACTCGGCTGGTCGGTCAGGATGGATTATTAGATTACGATACTACCCTTTAAGCATCTATCTGGCTAACTACACACCAACAAAATTTGGAAATTTTTTAAACGTTTTTGGAATATATAATTTTTTCCCTTATTTATGAGTGTATGACTAAAGAAAATGTGATTATTACTTGTCTGATTTTATAATAATAAAAATTTAAAATATATTTGCTTGCCAGATGTTTGTGAATTTGTGGCTAAGCATATACACCTACATTGTTTTTGTGAAGTCGTCATAGAATATCCGGCAAAATTGTAATTTAAACGACGGCCGTTTGGGCTTTGTAGTTATCAAATGTGTATGTGCTAACAAATACTTCAATTGCAATTCTATATTCGAGTGTCTTCTGTTTTGGTGCTCTATGGGCCTAAGGCCAAAGCCCATTATTAATATATTAACACCAAAACTATTTTGCTACTAACCCATGATTTACAAAGAGCTATGTGATTCGTTGAGTTATATGCTTCTTCTTTCGCATCAGTCATGTTTAATGTTTCCAATTCCATTGTGATATTTAAGTCCCTTTGATATCTATTTTCTTTTACAGTTCTACTTTACTAATCATAAGCAAAATGAAACAAATATGATGCACATCTTTTGATTAAAACAATAAAAAAAAGTCATGAAATCAATCATATTTCACGAGACTCATCTTATTCTGTAATAACATTCTTTAAAAAATCCAGCTCTCGAGGATCAAACAAAACACCAATCCGTGATCGAATCCTAAATAGAAACAGTGTCTGTTTTTTTTCCCCTTTAAATTGTGTTGCAGACATTAACATAGGATTATCGTATCAAGCATTGATTCTTCCTCTTTGACCAAAAAAGAAAGGGGTTGGTACTAGCTATTACCTTCCAAGCAAAATCAACAATCAAGTCCAGGGAGAGAGTATAATCAAATTAACAAAGAAAAGAATGTAACCTTTTCAAGTGAGGTGGACACAAGTTGCATAAGACTGGAGAAGAGTAAGTGCTTGTTCTGTGATGGCTCTGTTTCTTGCACGTTTCACCCAATCACTAACTATTCTCTCTGCTTCACTTCCTTTAACACCTTCTTCAAGTGTAGCTGCTGCTTCTGCCAGTTTCCCTTCTGCTAAGTATTTATCAACCTTTCTTATTACACATTCTATGCCTTCATTACCTTGCTCCACTTCCTTGAACTGTTTCAGTTTTTTTTTTTTAAATGAGTCAAAAGAATTTTTCATAGTTAGACTTGAGAGTTTCCCCTCTAATTATCATACCTTTAGCCAAGATGCTATATGTGCTAGAGAATGTGCTAAGATTCCTCCCCCACCAGGTGGAATCAGACTGAAGTGTCTAAGTGTTCCTTTCAATGTGTTAAACTGCACAAACCAAAAACAACACCAGCAAGAGTTAACAATTAGTTTTTACATGCATCGATATCTAAAATAATCGATTCTGTGGGTAATTATAATAAGGCGACCTTCTGGTTCAGCTGCAGTGTTGTGTCAGTTCCATTCGACCGTACTTCTTCTGGGAGAGATGATAACACCAAGCCTAAGAATGAGTCCTTTTCAATTCCTTTAAGATGAGTCTGAAGCATATCGATTTCTTTTTGGATTGGCAGTCCCTCTGAGAGTGTATCATCCAGCGCAACTGCACCCTGAAAAATGAAATATTTTTTTTGCATATATCATCAAACTTAATAGGTGGTACATAATTAAACAACTTGAGTTTCATGACATTAATATGAACTCATGAAAAAAAAAACCATACAATCACTTCTTACCAATGCAAGCTTGTGAACTGAATGGCTTTGACGAGCCTCTTCGGAGCGCGCATAGAATGCCATACGCAGCGCCTCTATCTACAAAAGTTAGGAGACAAAGCAGAGACAGGACTAAACATTCAGGAAGTTTACTTATTTACAAAGAGATAGGTAACACAAGTTTGTGCAAGTTTGAAAGTTATAAAGTGGGTTTGAGTAATGCAAAGTATGCAAAACATAACTGACATTTGCTTACAACGTTGTTGCTAAATGCCAATCAGTATCACAGCATTTGTATAAATTTTGAATCCTTGATATAATTATTGGGTTTGATCACTGAGCATACTAATTGGCTAGTCGGTTTCAAGAACAATTGCTTTAGACCCTATTCCTACACCTTCTTTCTAATGACGATTCCGAAACAGTCTGGACAATATTCTACCAAGAGGTTGGAACCATTGGAATTGAAGTACAGCATTTCGAGTTTACTTACATTAAGATTTGCCTCTGCCATTTTTTTAATTTGTGCTGCCTTTTCTTTTGCAATTTTCGAATTCAACTCAGCTTTTGCCAATTCTTCAACTTTACTCAAAGCCAACCGTGCTTCAGTTTCCTGCAGTAAATACAAATTGTCAGTTATGACTTCCCAAGTCGCCATGCACTTTTATTCTCTGTTCCATACAAAGCGCAGACCTTTTGTTCAATTTCCATTTTAAGTTTATCTTCCATTCTTTCTTGGATTGCCTTGATAGCAGCTGCTGCTTTTGTTCTTTCTCTTTTTAGCTCCTGAATAAAGCAATACAAGCAGTGGGCCGGTGGCACTGGACTGGTTTAATCAGTAGAAGTAAAGAGATAAAAGTACCTTATCCAATATTGCTGCCTCCTCTATACGCATTAGTTCACGTGCCCTAAGATCTCTCAACTCATTTTCATACTTCTCCTGAACAGTCAACATAATCAGGAGCAGTATATAAGTTAAAATCAAGCAAAGATACTATGATATATATATAATCATGTGAGATATTCCATCGTATAATTAACCTTCAACGCTCGTAATTCTTCAGCAAAAACCTGGGCATCTAGATGAGCCTGTCTCTTCTCAGCTGCATGAATGGCAGCCAGAAAATCAAATACCAACTTTCCATCCTCAGTCATATAATCATCTTTCAGTCCCTCAATTGAGTTCGGAAGAGCCTAATTCATGAAACACGCCGAATTAGCATATTTTTCGGCAAATACAAACCACTGAAGTAAGGAGCATAGACAGTAAAGTTAAGTTTGAAACCTCAGTTTCTGTAGTTGGTTGCTCCCCAACTGATGAAAATCCAGTGCTTTCAGAGTCACTGCCTTCTAGATTGTATTCCTTAAGGAGCGAACCTAGCATTTCTACTTCCTGCATGCCATCATGTAAAAGAACGATTGGTTAGATATTTACATTGATCATAAAGGCCCAAATTTTATACAAGCCACTTTAAATAAGTATTCAAGAGGACTCTGATCTTTCAACCAAAGCTTCATAAGAAGCTCCAGCCCTCCTTAGAGAACACTACGTATCTGAGAATTCTAAACACACAATTCTCTTTTCTGTAATGTCTTTATGGAATGTCGAAAGCTACCCTAAAGAACATATAGAAGAACCACACCTAATCATATACAGAATTAGAAATGTTAACTGAAGTAAATCATCCCAAACACATGCAAAATCCAAATAAAAATTCTACTAAATCTTCTAATGAAATCTTGATTGAATACAAGTTTAGTTCCATACGCCTCTTTTTCCCAGGAATAGCTGTCTATCAGACGCAGGACAGTCGTAGTGTCCACATGAAATCTATCAACGTAATATATGGTTGCAAAAAAACAATTTCACTCGAACAATGTATCACAATCCTTTTACATAGCTTTCTCCATCCAAGCATTCTGTTTCATGCAAAAAATGTCAAGCCTAAAAAAAATCCATGAAATGCATGAAGCAAGGGAACGCTGAGACATTCGTTGTCAGCATTTTATGTAAAACTAAGGAAAACTAAGTTACTCAATTATTATGTGTAGTGCTTTTTAAGGTCCAACTAAGGAAAACTTAGCACCTCAGATGCCTTTTCAGTGGCAAGATCCTTTGGTGAAGCGGACTCCATTTCACTTTCTATATGAACCGAGCTGGACTGCACATTAAGAATAGGACTGTCCTCAGATTTTGGTACAGCTTCCAACCTCACATCTTCTGCTTCAGAAGTAATTTTTGGGGAAGTGTCTAACTTAGTTCTCGATTCTTCAGATGAAGAGTTATTATCGGAAGAAATAAGTGAGGTTTTCTCTGCTTTATCAGTGGCACTCTCTTGAGGTGTCTCTTCTTGGTTTGAAGAAGTATACGTAAAGCGTTCAGGTGTTAGATCAGACTCGGGTTGCACTTCTATGTCACTCTGCATTACCCCAGAAGATTCAGAAAGAGAGATTTCAGGTTGCATTTTAGCTTTACCATCCATGGATGAGCTAATTCCAGTAGAATCTTCAACACTAGAAGCTACATCTAAATGACGGGCCTCTTCGGTAACAGCCGGCTCACGTAGTTTATCATTTTCTTTCCCAAGATATTGATCCATATAGCCAGTCTGATAAGCTACCAGAAAAGCCCCGACCACGGCGGCACCTCCGATAACCAGTTTTGAAGAATTACCTTTCGAGTCATCCGGTTTCCCCGGGGGAGGAGGAGGAGAAGGAGCCACTTTTGAAGCATCTGGTTTCCCAACGGGATTAGCTCTAGGGAGACCATTTTTACCAGATGTAGATGCCTTTCTCGAAGAACTCAAATGAAAACTCTGATGCAAACATAACATAATACAATCAGACCAAGAGATTCAATCAGAGGATGCTATCAAAAACCAACCACCACTAAATGCATACACACCTGAGCTCCCAGATTCCTCGGGAATCGCTTTGTAGACAAACGCGAAGACAGCTCGAGAACAGACCTAAGGCAAAGATCAACGTAAAATCGAAATGATTCAAAACGAAACAAGCTAATCGAATTCACAAAATAGCACTCGATTATAAGAGAGAGATGAACAAACAAGAGAACCTAAACCTACGCAAAACGAAGTATTCTCCATTAGAAACAAAACCAAAAAAATCATCATACAATCTCCGATCTAGTGTTCAGGGAAACATACTTCCGCAGCATTATCGCTTCGGTACTCTGGAAGAAAACGAAGAAGATGTTACGACGACGGACGGCGAAGAGTAGAGCCTCTCTCCGGTGGCTAACGATATATTCTCTGGAAAGCCCAAAGCTTTCGAGCGCAAAACGGCACCGTATATTAGTACTTCACAAGTGAGGGTAATTTCGACATTTCAGTAAACGATGGTTGTATTTATGAAATAACCCCAGTTTTTAGAACGCAGGAGAAGACTATTGTTATGTTTAGTACACTTTGGTTTTATGAAAACGAACAGAGGAGTTTTATGGAGCTATGAACGCAATCGTGTTGGTTCAAAAGATCTACTATGAAATGAAAGCAATAGCATCAAACTTTTTGCTTAGTATATTACCTTTAGTACTCGACTTAGGGAACAGCAAGTGATGATAACACACGGATTAAAGTTTATAAACACGAAGAAGATACATTTTGAACACATCCCATACACCAAGGACAAACTAATATATCGAGAAATGCATGAACCACCACTCCTCTAGGATCTTCTTCGTTACTTTTTTTAATCTTGAGATTTGATCTCATCTTGTTCATTGTAAAATAAACGAGAAGGATAGATTTTATTAGAAGAAATCCTTGCGGTGGCAAAGGAGGTTTGGACATGGAGACTATGAGCTTCCTCCTTTTCTCTCTTCTTCGACTTCTCCTTCTGCTTCTTCTCCATAACATGTAGCTGTGCGTAACTTGCTCCAATGGATGACATTTCTTTTAGTGTTTAATAAGGATATATATTTTTATATATATATACATGTATCTATGTTTGTTGCAAGAAGAATACTTTGTTGTTAAGAGTTTTTCAATGTGAATGTTGAGTTTGTTGAAGAGTGTGCCTATTTATAGAGTTTTCTTTGATTTCGTTGCCACTTGTTTTATATATATATATATTAGTTTTTCTTTTTAGTTTTTATATATAAGAAACTTTGGCTTTTGGGTCTATAGTTTTCATTAGGGATGTTGTCTTGGGCTTATATCAATAGGGTTAGCCCAGCCCTGATGTGATTTTATAACCCTAAACCC
>OVAN01007613.1:0-19400 GCA_900406275.1 Anastatica hierochuntica | reverse complement strand
GTTGTCTGCATAACTCTTTTGGCGATCATGGGCTTCCTTTAGTCGTTGCTTGAGCATTTCAACTTGCTGCTCGGTTTCCTCTATGATTTCGGGCGCTAGATTTCTGGTCTCCCCCACTTCGGACCAGCACAGGGGCGTCCTGCATGGCCTTCCGTAGAGGGCTTCGTAGGGTGGCATCCCTATACTAGCATGGTAGCTGTTGTTATAGGCGAACTCAACCAATGGCAGGTGCTTAGACCAACTGTCTCCCCATTCGAGTACACACGACCGTAACATGTCCTCTAGGGTCTGAATCGTTCTTTCCAATTGCCCATCGGTCTGCGGATGGTAGGCTGTACTGAAGTGTACCTTTGTGCCCAAAGCTTTCTGAAATGCTTGCCAGAACATGGATGTGAACTTGACGTCTCGGTCTGATACTATATTGACTGGAACCCCGTGCAATCTGACGATCTCATTGATATACTTTTCTGCTAACTTATTGGCACCATCAGTCCTCTTTATTGGCAGAAAATGGGCACTCTTCGTCAACCGGTCGACGATTACCCAAATAGCGTTTTTACCTCCTGTGGTAGATAGCAATCCGGTGACAAAATCCATGGTTACCATATCCCTCTTCCATTGTGGTAATGGCAGATCTTGAAGAAGACCGCCCGATACTCGGTGTTCTGCCTTTACTAGCTGGCATGTCTGACACTGCGAAACCCATGTGGCTACATCCCCTTTCATTTCGCCCCAGTGATAATACCTTTTCAACCCTCGGTACATCTTGCCCACTCCCGGGTGAACTGAGAACCTTGAACAGTGAGCTTGTTGCAGAATCTCCTTCCTTAGCTCTTGGTTGTCCGGTACACAAACTCTGCCTCTGAACATAACTGTTCCATTGGTCACTACACCGTATCCAATGACCTCCTTCTCGACCATCTCCATAAGAGACTCGTCCTTGGTTTGGGCCTCTCGGATTCTCCATAGCAGATCAGCTTGGTCCACTGCTTCTAGATCGGTTAGACCATCTTCGACGGTAGTAGCGCATAACCTGAGGCTTGCCATCATTTCCACCAACTCTTGAGTCTCCTTTGACTCTGCCACATCTGTCCTTCTGCGGCTTAGAGCATCTGCGACCTGATTAGCCTTACCAGGGTGATAGGCAATCTCCATTTCATAGTCTGCCAGAAGTTCTACCCTTCTGCGCTGCCTCAGATTCAGATCTGGCTGGGTGAAAATGTACTTCAGACTCTTGTGGTCGGTAAAAATCTGGATCTTCTCTCCGTACAGATATGCTCTCTAGATCTTGACAGCAAAAACCACTGCTGCTAACTCCAGATCATGTGTTGGGTAGTTCAACTCGTGAGGTCTCAACTGTCGCGAGGCATAGGCGATGACCTTCTCAAGTTGCATCAGAACACAGCCTAGTCCAACTCCTGAGGCATCCGTATAGACCTGATATGGTACCCCTACCTTTGGCAGAGCAAGCACTGGCGTCTGCGTCAATCGATCCTTTAGGGTTTTGAAGCTCTTGGAACAGTCCTCTGTCCATTCGAATTTGCGAAAGTAGCCTGCTAGGCCCAAGAAACTGCGAACTTCAGTAGCGCTGGTAGGCGTCGGCCATTCGGTGATAGCTTTGATCTTTTCTGGATCTACTGTGACTCCGAATCCTGAGATTACATGCCCTAGGAATCCTATTTCCTTTTGCCAGAAGCTACATTTGCTGAGCTTGACGTACAACTTCTGCTCCCTTAAAGTGTCTAGCACAATCCTTAAGTGTTGGGCATGCTCTTCCTTAGTCTTGGAATGCACCAGGATGTCGTCAATGAAGATAATCACGCACTTCTCCAAATGCTTCCTGAAGACATCATTCATCAACTTCATAAAGGCGGCTGGTGCATTCGTCAGTCCAAACGGCATGACTACAAACTCTTAGTGCCCGTACCGGGTACGAAAGGCCGTCTTTCGCACATCTTCCTCCGCGATTCGAATCTGGTGATATCCTGACGCCAGATCGATCTTGGAGAACCAAGAAGCTCCTTGGAGTTGGTCCAACAACTCGTCTATCCTTAGCAACGGGTATTGATTCTTAACCGTGACTTTATTCAGACCTCTATAGTCGATGCATAGCCGGAAGGTGCCATCCTTCTTCTTTACAAACAGGACTGGCGCTCCCCACAGCAAACTGCTCGGGCGAATAAAACCTTTCTCAATCAGATCTTCCAACTGCTTTTTTAATTCTGCCATCTCAGCGGGTGTCAGGCGATAAGGCGCTCGAGACACGGGAGCCATTCCCGGTTCAAGCCCAATGGTGAAATCATCTCCTCTTTCAGGTGGTGGTCCTGTCAGTGGCTCAAATACGTCCTAATATTGAGCTACCACAGGAATGTTCTTAATTTCCACCGAATCACTTTCCTTAATGATTGTGATTGTTGCGATGAACGCCTCATTCCCTCTCCTTATGAGCTCCTCTGCTCGTAACATGAAGATGATTGGGACTCCGGATCCCGTCCTAACTCCCTGGAACACAACATCCTTCTCAGCTCTGGAAATCCTTACTTGCGCCTGACGACAGTCCAGGTCCACTCCATGACGATCCAACCAATCCATCCCTAGGATTATGTCATATCTGCCAATCTCCATCTCAGTCAGGTTTCCGACGAGCTCCTTCCCTCCAATGACAATTGGTACTCCCACATGAATTTCGGTGGCTCCCATCTTCTCCTTGCCAACCGTTGCGACTTTTCGGCTCTTCTGGACGAACTTGCCTCGGAAATTCCACATGCTTACCATTTGGGATCTCACAAAGCTATTCGTAGCTCCGGAATCGAACATAGTATAGGCGACTTCTCCTCCCACCAATACAGTTCCTACAGAAGGCGGTCCTAATCATTCTAGGGTTCAGACTTTCTATTGGACTAACTCTTTTCACAACAACACGGACTTCTACTAATTGAACAGAAAGGAGGAGCAACATACCGGCGATAGGCTCAACTCCTTCATAGCCGCCTGCGGCATGGATAGCAGCTTCAGGCTCTTCCTCCTCCTCAGCCACTTCTGCAGCAAAGATACGAGGTGTTGGGCCCTGCGGGCGAGGCAGACGCGGCAGAAATGGCGGCATCCTCGCCGGTGGTGGAGGGGGCAGTGGGAGATTCTCAGACCGGTAAGAAGCTTCCCTAGCAACTGTCCTCTAGCTCTATGCTCGACCTTGGTTAGCATGATGTCTGGCTAGTTCTGCTTCCTCATTCCTGGTAGCGAATCTGGCAGCTTTCGCTAGAGCGTCCTCGGCAGCTCTGCGAGTAACAGACCCTGCGGTCCTCTGAGACGCTCTAGTCTTAGTGACAGTATTCCGGCGATTATTCTTACTCTCGCCTACACTCTCCTGTGAGTTGGCGGGTCGGGCATCGGCGACATTCTCGGCAGTAGCGCCAATCACAGGATGAACGACTTCCTCAACCACAACTGCAGGAGCGTTCACAAGCTGAACAACTTCTTCGACGACAGCAGCATGGGAAATCACTGGCTGGACCGGGGGCTGAACCCTTCGTTGGTTTCCGACAGCATCACGGGGCTGGTTGTTGTTCACTCTTCTGGTGGCGACCATCTGCAAAAGGAAGACCTTGATTAGACCTGCTTCAAACTTGAAGAAGAAGAGGAAAGGCTTAGCGACAACGAGCTAGGTAGATTCCGACGAAACCGGTGTTCTCTTTTTCTTTTAAAATCCCCCTTTCCCAAAACACTTGAAAACTCAAAACCGAATCGAAAACCGAAGCCTCCCGGGTCAGAACCGGTTTGGCAAAAACCTAAAGCTCTGATACCACTTTGTAACACCCCGATTCACCTGGCCAAGGTCCCTCCCAGATCTGTTATCTTCTCTAACCATCTTCTCCATCGCAAACATTCTCCCAGAGCATTTCTGATAAAATCTTAAATCAAAATCGAGTCTAATTATTTCATCACAAGGATAAGTCCATCTTATTGCCAGGTAGAGCTCCATATGTGAATAGAGTCTTCTTGCCTACAGAAAGGAAAACACAATAAGTCCAAAAGAACACAATTCGAGTCAAAACAAGAGACAACGATTTAAATAAAAACTCGGTCCCGAAAACGAACAATCCAATTCCTTCATCATCCGTCCAGCTGCTCGTCATACTCACCTGCAGGGACGAAAGGGGAGGGGCGAGGGGAAGAGAGGGTGAGTGACAGAGGAATCACCCAGCGAGACATGGACTTGCTAGACACGCAACACTGTGGAACGGACTTAACATGCATTCACAGATAACATAGAATTATCACCAAGCAGACACCTATTGTGTCAAAAACATACATGACATACAAAGATGTCCTAAACAAAACCCCCGGTTTTCTCAAAAATGCCTTAACCTGCAGCAACCACCACAGTGATTGGCTAAACTCACTCTCCAACTCCCCAGTTTGTGTGGACTCAGGGCTTTCTTTCACTTCTCCGGGGGCGAACGTCCACATCACCACATTTCCAATCTCATCTCATCACTTCCTAGTACACTAGTTCAATTTCCTAGACCTCTAGTTCAATCATTAAACAGACTAACTCGACTCTCAAACAGGACTAGCAATCAAGACGCGTTAACCCTATGCTAGCAATGAAAACATCCTAAGGTAGTTCTACGGGGGATTAGCTACAGGAATAGTGCCTCACCTTGATAACTGCAGACGCGGAGACTGGGCGCTGATGACTTCCGGAACAACTACTGGACTTCTGGACCTGAACCAAAGAGGAGCTCGGATTAGACCTTAATCTGAAACCTGCCTAAAAAGGAAACTTTCCATTTATGGAAACCTACCATAAATAGAAACTTTCTAAATCGGGAAACCTGGCCAAAATAGAAGCTTTCATGAAAAGGAAACTTTCCAAAAAATAGAAACTTTCCAAATTAGGAACTTTCCAAAATGGAAAGTTTCCATAAATGGAAACTCCGAAAAACCGAGCACGAAAAAGCTACGGAAACGATCTAAACCCTACGGAACAACTACGAAAACACGAAAAATGAAATAACGGGAACGGAAACGGAAATAGAAACGCGGAACTACCTCACAAACGCCGGAATCGTCGCGGTAGAGTCGCGGATTCACGGGCACGGCGGCTCGAGTTCATGGCGCGGCTCGAGCGACGGAGAGACGGCTCGGCAGACATTCAGTCGGGCTCGAGTGGTGGCTGGGAGGCTCAGGTTTCGTCGGAGGTGATCGGGAGACGCTCGGATCGGCTGGAATCGGAATCGCGGCGCGGGCTTGACGGATCGACGGCTGCGGTTAGCGGCTAGAAGGCTTGGATCGTCGGAGACCGCCACAGAAAAGCCTGATCGGCGGCTGGGATCAGTGCAGGAGGCTGCTGTGACGGCGGAGTGGCTCGGGCAGCGACTGACGACGGTGTGAGCGGCGTGATCGGCAGAGTCGAGGGCATGGGCAGCGGTTGTGGCTCGACTTCGGCGGCGGAGAGAGGGATAGCTCGGATGGTTCGGTTCTCGGGTTTTCGCGGGATTCGGGCAGAGTTTCGTTGTGGAAATCGATGTGATGCGTTTCTCGACGTGAAGACGCGTTTAAATAGGGAGAAGGAGACGCAGAAAGACCTAGGGTTTTCGGTTCTCCTAAACTGATCCCTTCGGTTTGAACCGAATGAGGTTGATCGACGCGGTTTACTCCCAATTCCGGATCGGGGTCGTTACATAATTATTAAAATGTATCAATAAAACTCATAGCAAACTAAACAAACGGAAAAGGCCAAAGCAAAATAACTTAAAATGCATAAAGATAATCTTAGTCCATAATCAATGCTCTCACATCCATCGTATTCCTTCAAAATCCATTTTCATATTCCTTGATTATGCTTTTCCCAAGCATTATCTCTTGGTTCGTAGTTTGAAATAATATTATTGAATAATTATTTTAATCTTAATAATTATATGAGTAAAATTTTAAAACATACAAAATCTGAGCTTAAAATCTTCAACTCAGGTATCTTTGGGTATATCATCATTTGAAAACCACCACAACCACCATTGGATACATAACGCTTTTATGTGTATATAAGATAATAATTGTGGGTAAACAAATAATAAAATCATAAACGTTAGTCTTATGTTGCGATATTCATAATATAATATAAAAAAACAAAGGAGATATAAAATTCAAAAGTTAAATTTGACAAAAGAAAAACACACACACATACACACACACAGATATATATATATATATATATATATATATATATATATATAATTTTAGAATATTTGTTCACTAAAATTAAATATAATAAAATAAGATATAAATAATAAGGCTTACGTATTCATCCGCAAGGATAGATGGAAGCTTGACACTATATGTGTAAGGCTATTTCCAAACGCTTAAAACCGTCACATTAATCGTAAAATCGTTGTGATGGATAACATTTTAGGCAACATTAACTTGAAACATTGGCGATATGTGTTTTTCTATAAAAAAATGAAGACTAAGTTTTTGGTTGTATGTAGAACCATATTTATACATCTAAATAATCTTGTTACTCAAGGCAAACTTAAATTTTAGTTTCCTTAATTATTTTCATAATTTATTTACCGAAATTATTGTGAATATTCATTGTAGTTATATAGTTCCATAATTAAAAAATTCGAATAATTAAAATTTTTTAGTCCCACATTAGTTGCTCAAAAAATACATCATTATTAATTATGGTTTCCAAATTTATTGTCTGAAATTTTAGTATATTCTCATTGTAATTTTATATTTCTATAACTAAAGAATTCGAATAAAAATCAATCAATTTTGTTACCTAAATAATTCAAATTTCTTAATCCCACATTAGTTGCTCCAATAGAAATATCATTATTAATTATGATTTTTACTTTTTGTAACCAAAATTTTAGTACATTAACAAATAAATTATATTTCCACAATTAATGAACTCGAATAAAATTCAATCAATTTTGTAATCTAAATAATTCAATTTTCGTAATACAACATTAATTGCTCAAAAAAATATATGTCATTTTTTTGGTTCGAAAAAAATAAATAAGAATCACTAAAATTAAAAACTCATCAACCAATCAAATTATAACGTTTAATTCTTCAACTCACCTATGAGCGAACGTAGACAAAAATAACTTAAGTCACTTCTCTTTTAATATATAGGATTGTATACATTTTATAAAATTTCTATTCAATTTAAAAAATCACACATAAAAAAGTCTATGTACTTCAGTTTTAATAAGATAGATAGAGGCGAAATCCACTTGTGAAGTAGGAGGGAGGAGTATTTTCCCACCATAAAATTTAAAAGTTTAATATAATTTATAAATAATTTTAGTTATGCCTCTCTTGATCTATAGTATCATATCCCCTTTTATATGTGTTTTGAACTTAAAATTTACATCATCTAAAAAAAGTGTAACGTCTTCGTCTCGAGAGAACCGGAATTGTCCCAAATAGTATTGCCAAAACCGGTTTAAATTCACCAATCGATCATTAATCTCCGCTTCTAACCGCAACATGCAACAACACCAAAAAGAAAAAGGGGAAAAGAGAGGGATGAATGACTTTTCAAACAAGCCACCTAGTGAGGATGAACCCGACTCCACCTCACCCGAAACCCGACTAACTCCGAAAATCTAGACCTAATCCTAAATTGCACAAAAGAAACCTACCGTGCCTGACAAGCAACTACCAGGTTGAAAACTCTTTTTGGAAAACATCCCTACCTTACTAGACACTTCTTTCAAATCATTTCGCCAATCTTTTGTTTTCCTAGTGCGTCTTACAATCAAATAGTATATCATTCCATGCCTGACACTTCAAGCCACCCACCCAACCTGAGACCCGCTCCCATCTGGTGGGTAGGCCAGTCCAGCATAGTCACATAGGCCAGTCGCACTCAACTGCCCGTCACACTGCTTGCAGCCTTGTATCATCCTAGATAGGATACTGGGAATGACTCGCCAGCCGCCCGACCTTCCATGACCCTGGGTACGAGATCCACGTTGATTCTCTTGCCCTTCCGTCCTGACACTTTTGACGTAGGACTCAACCATTCTAGACACCCCTCTTTGGCCCCTTCCACCTTGCTCGACGCGAAGGTCCTATACTCCTATTACTCACAACAAAAATTCACTTGATTCCCCCAGGGTCCTGAGCCTTGGGGGTGGGGTGCATCACACCCATAAATTAGATAGACGACTATCCATCAAAGAACCACATCACCAGATTAATCTAGACCTATTATCATCTTTCGTAATTCTCAAGTAATGCCAATTTAGACCTAGTCATTTTAAAGACTTACGTGTTCCCAGGTTCTAGCCTAGACTCGACTTAGCGACCCAACAAACAATCGCACTTAGGCGTATAAGACCTTATGTCATTTACGATACATATTACATAGTTTTTATTCGTGCCGAGACTTATAGCTCGACACCAGCCGGGCTAACCCTAAACTAAAAACAATTAAACGACTAACGAATGCGACAAAAATGAGAACCTCCTCCCTTGGCCTAATGGTAGATATGCCTCTGGAATACCTGACTTCCATCTCTGCTACTGGGATTCTACTGGGATTTTATCCCATGTCGATTCGCCTTCGTCTTTTCTCGCTCTGGAAGATCCTTCTCCAGATGATGAACCCTGAAACAAGAACTCGTTTATACCTTTCCAGGAACCTGTTAAAAGTGGAAACTTTCCATTTATGGAAACATGCCATAAATGGAACTTTCTCAAAAAGGTAACATGTCCAAAAAAGAAACTTTCCTAAAAAGGAAACTTTCAAAAAATGGAAATCTGTCATTTTTAGAAAGTTCTGAAAAAGGAAAACTAGGGCGAGTAGTGACTTACTGAGGGGTGCAGCTCTCGCGGCAGTGATCTGAAACCCTCCCGTTCCAGACTAGCAAGACTGTCACTCCGCTTCTGCAACTCCTGGGTTTCCTCCGATTTCCCAGTTTGAACCGCATCCAT
Organism: Anastatica hierochuntica; assembly: GCA_900406275.1. Taxonomy (NCBI): domain Eukaryota; kingdom Viridiplantae; phylum Streptophyta; class Magnoliopsida; order Brassicales; family Brassicaceae; genus Anastatica; species Anastatica hierochuntica. The sequence continues at coordinate 10,445 of OVAN01007613.1, read as the reverse complement.
CAGGATTTCCTTCCTGGTACGGGATGGTTCAGCGTTTGCTGGTCAGTCTCTCCCAACTGTTGAACGAGCTAGGCTTTTCCCGAAGTTCGTTACAGCCTCCTGGACTTCTGGCCCACTAAGAACCCACTTGAACCCCTAGGGTTCATGTGACTTCTTCTGCAATTCTTCTCTCCTCCTTCTCGGAGTTCCGGTCTTCTCGCCCGTTAACGGTTCCCGATGATCCCACTATTATGATGACAACTCCGCCGTGGATCATTCTCACCTTCGCCTTGGGAACAATCTCTCGCCATGTGTCTAGCTCCACCATTTTCTTCCCCCGCTCTCATCATCTCCTCTCCTTCTACTTCTTTCTTCTTCTCCAAGAAATATTCGGAATCACCGTCTTCACTTAACTGCGTCTCGATTTCCCGTCGTTTTTCCGCGACTTTGTCTCTTTCCTCCGCCTCCTCTCTCGGTCGCTTTTCAGAGACTTCGTCTCCCTCTCCCACCTCGGCTCCACCTCCTTTTCCGATCACTTCCGCTCCGGAAACCCTAATTGTGGCTTCTCCTTCTTTCTTGCTCCGCAAGTTACCATCAATCACGATCCCCACCGCTGTAACTCCATCTCCTTCGATCTCCGCCTCCGTTGCCACATCTCCTTCCCGGCTCTCATTTATGGCGTCTCCTCCCTCCCCGAACACTCCGACTTCGCCAACCCTAGCCCCGTCTTCGACTTCTTCATTGCTCTGCAAGTCACCGCCGCTTTCACCTCCCACGCTCCCACGAAACTCCTTCGTTTTTTCTCATCATCTCTGGTTTCTCTTCCTTCTCCGATCACGGCCCCGACGTCTCCCTCTCCCCACTCCGTTACTCTAATCACCCTGACCCTCGCTCTCTTCCTCTCGGGTTTGATCTCCCTCATCTCTGTGTCGCTCCGCCTCCCCCGAGACGTCACCACTGACGCATCGTCGGACGCTCCTCCTCCTTCGTTTTCGACCACCGCGATCCCCATCTCTCTCTCCGTCGCTTCTCCTTCACGGTCTCGTCTCTCTCCGTTCTCGACCACCACTTCTCCTTCCTTCTCCTTTGTCGCATCTCTGCCCCTTCTCTCTCCCCTTACGCCATCTTCGACCATCACCATCGCCTCCATTCTCTCTCTCTCTCCCTCTCCGTGATTTCTTTCTCTCTCTCCCTCTACAGCTCGCAGTTATCTTTTTCGCTTCAACTCTTGTTCTTCTTTTTATTTGTCGTTTACTTAGGGTTTTAGGTGGGAGAACGGGTTGGTTCGGATAGTATAATAGGGCGGGTTCGGCTGGGGTAATCGGATCGGGTTTAGAGTTTGGTTTGGACTGGGGAAAAAGAGGTCGGGCCATTATAAAAAGTTTGCCCCTGATAAAATTAAACAGTAATTAGAGAATAAGGAGGCATGAACCATGACGAGTCAAATGTCATTGAACAAGTTTGACAATAGAAGAGTCGCCCAAAATTTTAATACCGGGAAAATAGTTTTTGATGGTCTCCATTTCAACAACTCTTTTTGTCAATACATATATCCAAAATATTATTAGTGGAGGAAACGGTAAATATATGACATTTGGACTTGGACTAATTACGTTAACGTGGGAGAAAAATAATAAATTAAGAGCAATATTCATACGATCAGCATTTGCTTGGTGGTTTATGTTAACGTCATCCATATCATTTATATCCCCATGGCATATAACTGATAAAAAGAAAATTCAGAACAATACATATTAATCTGTATAGGTATCAAATCTTTTTTCGATAACAGATATGTATCAGTTCTATTCACTATAACCAATCAAAACCACAACCACTTCATATCATGTTAACCTTCCATTCTATTATCTTTCAATATTTCTCACTCTATCTGTGGTATCTTCATTTATAGAGGTAACGTGGTATGTAAAAAAAAATTTAAAAAATTGATCTAGCTATCTATGTCATCAAATTACAATTATCTTTTCGATCACTTGTTATGCAAGAATTTTAAAGTTTAATGTGCTTATGATGGAGTAGTATTGGGACGAGTGACCTTTCGTAAAGTAATTTCAGAATCGTGCAAATAAAGATAAAATAAGTGGAAATATCGCGTAGTGATTTGCAAAGACAATAAAATCAACTTTTTAAAATCTTTTGAGTAGTGCTTCCCCTCTCTATTTGATAACATTTTTCCCCTAGTTTGCTTGAAACAGATAAGTTTGCTCAACTGCAACAACGAGCTTAGTTTTCTCCGATTGTTGGACAAAGTAGATCCGCGGATCGAGAGAGAAGCGTTGGAGTACACTTGAAGAACAGACCGAGGTTTTACACTATCATTTCCCAAACTTTTATTTTTTGTTATTTTCTAGCCATTGAAAATTTGAATTTTTATATGTTGAGTATCATTTCATTTTTCATATAAATACTAAAATATTAATGATTATCAATTATAATTTTTTAATTTTATTTTAGAGATAAAATTCTTAATAAATTTAAATAATTCTAAATTTTAATTTAACCTGATTTTAAAAAATTTGTTTCTAATAAATAACATCGAACATTCGTAAAAAGATTTTGACGAACTTCTCACACCAAATTTTATTTTTATTTTTAGAATTTTGTTAAAAATGTATCTACTTTTTGATAATTCATTTTAAATATTTTACGAAAATTTGTTGAAACGGCATCATAAATTTTTGATGAACATTTATTTTTACATATTTTAGTTAATTTTTAACTAATATCCATTATCATTTCAAGCTAATTTAACAAATTTTGAGTTCATTTAAAATTTATAAAACAAACTTCTCTAGAAGTTAAATGAAAAATATTTTCTGGTGTGTTAATTTTATATAGTTTCAGCGAATTTATGAAATTTTTTGTTTTGGCCACAATTTTAATTTTATTTCTTATTATATTAAAAAATTATAAGCTTTAATTTTGCTTTTTAATATTAAATTTTTGCATTCATTGATAAAAATGTTTTGATAAAAATGTAAATGTAATCTATGCTAAATTTATCTTCAACAAAATTATATAATATTTTTATAAAAAAGATTATCAACATAGAAATGAAATTTTAGTTTTATCTTGTTCTATAATCTAGGTGCATAATAAGATACTACAGAGTAGAAAACCAAAAAAAAGATACTACATAGTATGTAGTTTGAGAACTATATACAGTGTAAAACTATTAATAATTACCAAAATGTTAACTGCTTTACGCTGGTCATGACATTTATATGTTTATATGATATTAAAACACGATAAAATGTTATATTTATCAGATTAAAAGAACTTGTCATTTTAGAAAAAGAAAATCCAAAGAAGAAGACTGATGTTACTTTTGGATGGATAATTGTTCACTTAAAATTATGTTTGGAGCTGGATGGATAATTCATCAAAAAACATTAAAATCAAGCAAGTCTTTAAAGGACATATTTCAATTAAAAAAAAGGGTTTACAAAACTATAACTAGAAAAAGAGAACTAAACCTTTCCCTAACCCTACCTTTGTCTTTACTTAAGGGCCAAATTTTGATTAAAAAATTAGGCATTGTAGAAGAACCAATTAACCAATTAATCTTGATGACTGGCTCTGCTTCTCTTTTAATTAGTTGGTTTGTTTGGTCAAAATCTCACACGCTCTTTTTTTGCATGCTCTTTGACACGTGCTCTCGTCGTCTCTCTCAATGAGCTGTCTCTCTAACAAGAGGGTTCTCTGTGTAGGAAGCTCTCTCTCTCCTTCTCTCCTTTTCACCCTCTCTCTCTCCTCTATACCTTATGAGAAGAGCCTATAAAACCCCTTCACATCTCCCCCTTGGTTTGCATCACAATACATCTTCCATTACACAGTTAAACAATAAAAAAAAAGAATCATTGTTTAAAAAATTTTAAGTCACAAGTTCTTTGTTGTTCATCTACTTCCCTTTCCCAACTGATAAAATACGAAGTGGGTTTTCTTAACATAGAACGAGAACTTGATTTTTGTTTTAAAAAATGGATTTTTCGGCCATGTTTCTCACTTTCTTCGCCGGAATTCTCTTCATTTACTTTCTCCGGTGTGTAGTATCTCAGCGCCGCCGTGAATCCTCGAAATTACCACTCCCGCCGGGAACAATGGGTTGGCCTTACGTCGGCGAGACTTTCCAGCTTTATTCTCAAGACCCAAATGTCTTTTTCGCATCCAAACAGAAAAGGTCAGTGTTTTTTTTTCAAAAATCACAAAGTTACTGAAAATTCCCAAAAAAGAAACCGAGTAAAACGAAACTTTTTGATTTTTTTGAAAAGCAGATATGGATCGGTGTTTAAGACCCATGTCTTGGGATGTCCATGTGTGATGATCTCGAGCCCTGAGGCGGCGAAGTTCGTACTGGTGACTAAGTCTCATCTCTTTAAACCCACTTTTCCGGCGAGTAAAGAGAGGATGTTAGGGAAACAAGCCATCTTCTTCCACCAAGGTGATTATCACGCTAAACTCAGGAAGCTTGTTCTTCGTGCTTTCATGCCCGAAGCAATCAGAGACATGGTTCCCGATATCGAATCTATCGTTCAAGATTCCCTCCAGAACTGGGATGGAACAATGATTAACACTTATCAAGAAATGAAAACAGTAAGCTCTAACTCTCTCTCGCTCTTCCGATTTTCTTGGCTAAAATAACAGAGCAAGACATTCCTCTGTTTTCTTCTCTCTCCTCTGTTTTTTTTTTCTTCAGACCAAGAAACATACTTTCTTTGTTTTTAACTGTTTTTTTTTGTATCTTGTGTTTCTTTTATCAGTACACGTTCAACGTTGCGTTGCTTTCGATCTTCGGAAAAGATGAAGTTCTATACAGAGAAGATCTAAAACGATGCTACTACATTCTAGAGAAAGGTTACAATTCGATGCCAATAAATCTCCCTGGAACACTCTTCCACAAAGCCATGAAAGCTCGCAAAGAGCTTTCGAAGATCCTCGCAAGAATCTTATCAGAGAGGAGACAGAAGGGTTCCTCACAAAGCGATCTTCTCGGATCATTCATGGGAGACAAAGAAGAGCTAAGCGACGAACAGATCGCCGATAACATAATCGGAGTAATCTTCGCGGCTAGAGACACGACGGCGAGTGTGATGACGTGGATCCTCAAGTACTTAGCGGACAATCCCAACGTTCTAGAAGCCGTTACTGTAAGTACTTTTATACGGACACGTATATGTCGTCTTTTGGTAATAAAAAACAGAACAAGTGGCAGTTTTGTAGTTTTTGTTTTCTGATGGGTAAAATTATTAATTCAGGGAGAGCAAATGGCAATAAGGAGAGGCAAAGAAGAAGGAGAATCACTAACTTGGGGAGATACAAAGAAGATGCCAATAACTTCAAGAGTCATTCAAGAAACATTAAGAGTAGCTTCAATATTATCTTTCACCTTCAGAGAAGCTGTCGAAGATGTCGAATACGAAGGTACTACATACAACTCAAAACCCATTTTCGCCTATTGATTTTTTTTGTTTGATCATAACAATCAAAATGATCCCGAAATCAATTTACAGGATACTTGATACCTAAAGGATGGAAAGTTTTGCCACTTTTTAGAAACATTCATCATAGTGCTGACATCTTTGAAAATCCGGAGAAATTTGATCCATCAAGATTTGAGGTATTTCATCTTTAAAACAATTGTGTTGTGTTTTTATGTTAAGACAATGGTTTTTGTAGATTAACTAACATAAAGTTTACTTTGGTAATAAATAAAAAGGTGTCTCCAAAACCCAATACATACATGCCATTTGGAAATGGGACCCACTCGTGTCCTGGAAATGAATTAGCGAAGCTTGAGATGTCTATTATGATCCATCATCTCACCACAAAGTACAGGTGTGTGTGTGTACTATTTACTTGTTACCTCCTCTCAAACCTTATCTCGTTTTTAGTCTTCAAAATTCATTACAAATCATGAGGGGGTGTTTTGGTAATTTTAGGTGGTCAATAGATGGAGCTAGCGATGGGATACAGTATGGGCCCTTCGCGCTTCCCCAGAACGGACTGCCCATTTTGCTGGCCCGGAAGTCGGAGATTGTTTAGAATTACATTAGTGCCCCTCACTTGTGAGAGATGAAGAACAAAATAGAGTTTAACATTTTGGTAGGAAATTGATTTCTCAAATGGGAAAAGAGGAGAAAAGTCACCAAGTGTACAAAAGGAAATTTCAGTATTTTTTAAACTTTATTTAGGAGTGTTATTAAGCTAATGATTTAAAATCATTTATCTTTGTAATCTATCAAATTTTAAAATTCTACCAGAGTTTAAATTGGGATTCTAAAATCTTTAATATAATAAAAGGTCAATTTTCTCCAAAATGTTGACACATCATCACTCTCGAGAGATTGACATGTGTCATGTTAAAATAAATTTATTAAAATTCATTAATAGTAATGATAAACTTTTCATCTTCTATACTGAAACCGTTAAAAAAAATAGTGGAATATCACAACGAATTAACGATTAATATATCTTTATCACTTAAAAGGATGTTTCGCAACCATTTATATTAAATGGTGATAGTTAATATGAATTGTCAAATTAATAAATGATATAAAATCACTTAAAAATATACTGAATTTTAAAAAATTTTAAAGTTGAATAATATTGGATTTAAAAATTTAATTTTAAATCATTCACTGAATAACACAAAGTGTTAAGTACGAATTTTAAATATTACATCCACTAACACTATATTTTAATATAGATTTTAGAGTCACTAGGTAGATATCCGCGCTATGTCGCGGTACTATTTTATATATATATATAATCATAACTTTAATATTATCATGTTAAATATATATATAGTGATTGTTAAAAATGGAACTACATGTGCATAAATTTTCTATATATAAGTATTTTCNTTATTATCACCTTATAATCATAACTTTAATATTATCATGTTAAATATATATAGTGATTGTTAAAAATGGAATTACATATGCATAAATTTTCTATATATAAGTATTTTCGGCTTTATTTTTTATATTTTATTGGCACACAAAATTTAACTTTAATATTTGAAGAAAATATTAGATATAAACTTTATGAACCATTGTAGAATTAAACTTATTAGTATTTCCTAATTCGTTGCAAAAACAGCAAAGTAATTTAAAAAATTTTCTTCTCCAAACTATTTCTAAAGCAAAGAGAAGCATGAGTTTAAATATTCATTTTTTTACAATTCTACCGTAAACACATAAACATTGAAAAAATAATAATTTTTTAAAGATATTTGTACACTATCAACNTATAAACTTTATGAACCATTGTAGAATTAAACTTATTAGTATTTCCTAATTCCTTGCAAAAGCAGCAAAGTAATTTAAAAAATTTTCTTCTCCAAACTATTTCTAAAGCAAAGAGAAACATGAGTTTAAATATTCATTTGATTTTTTTACAATTCTACCGTAAACAAATAAACATTGAAAAAATAATAATTTTTTTAAGATATTTGTACACTATCAACAAATTTATCAAGAATAAATCAGGTTAGATTACTAATCATAAATTTAAAAGTTACTCAGTTTGTTAGTATTGTATTCATGATAATATCTTTTGAATTACACTATATATTTGAATTTATTGATCATTAACAAAGAAAAAATTGTCTTACAACTTCAATATTTATACTTTTGTCATATTTTAAAAATAGATATTTTTTTGATATTTAGATAACTATTATTGTACTTTATTTAAATATTTAAAAATAATTAATTTTTCCTATAACATATAAAAAAATAGAGAAAAAGTTAAGAGATTATGGTATATATTCAAAAGAACTAAGAGATGACACAATAGAGGATCATGCACTTTCACNTCATATTTTAAAAATAGATATTTTTTTGATATTTAGATAACTATTATTGTACCTTATTTAAATATTTAAAATAATTAATTTTTCCTATAACATATAAAAAAATAGAGAACTTAAAAGTTAAGAGATTATGGTATATATTCAAAAAAACTAAGAGATGACACAATAGAAAATCATGCACTTTTATTTTGAATTCTTATTATTATCGTAGACACCTTTCAAACTTTTTCTTCTTTTCTTATAATCATCTTACTGACTTCGAACATATTTATGCACATTATTTTAGGTGTAACTTTATTATCATTGTTAATCGATATAAATATATAAAATAACATACACAATTATTACTTTATAAAAAACTATATAATATTACTATAATGCATTATAGAAATACATGTGACAAATATATACATATCAAAATAAAAATTTAATAGCATAATTTTTTTTGCTTTTGACTAATATTATTTTTATAGACCAATATAATTAAAAAATCATTAATATTTTTTTAGTTTATATTATTTATTGTGCATGCCAACAATCTACTATAGTATTAACGAATGTGAAGAAAAACATGAAATTAAATTAAAGTTGATGTGTAATAGTAAGACACTTATGTGTAAAAATAAAATGTTTTGATTGGATTTTTCAAATTAAAATTTTGAATGATGTGTCAACTTCTCATGACACAAAAATAATGATGTGTCAAAATTTGGAGAGTTTCAACAACTTTTATAGTATTGATTATTTGAATAACAGTAGATTGTATTTAGATTGAAACTCTATTAAAATACATGATTAAATAACATCCTTTTAATTTTTTGGTTAGAGTTTTAAAATTTAGAATATAAACATGTAAAATGGAAAATTGGTTACTGCATTTAAAAAAAAAAGCAGGGAAAATGTAATGCGTGGGGTATGCAAAATATCCAATGCACCTTTGCCCTGAAAATATCTCATTCATATATATGTTAACTGACCCGTCCCCTATTTGCGAATTGATTATCGAAGACATCACAGAGCAACGTTCTACAACTTGTTTTATCTAAAAAAAATTTTCTACAACTTGTTGATTGTTTCGTCTATTTACACAATATATTATTTATCAAAAAAGGTGACAGAAGATAACTTGTATGACAAGAATTGAATGATAGTATCTAAGCAAGTCAAACTATCAAAAACATGTCCACTCATGGTAATTGTTCATTTATTTTGTGTATACGATTTGTAGTTTTGTTACAGTGAATCACTCATTTTAATTTAACAAATAATAATTCTTTCTTCCGAAGAGTTTACAACACAGAATATATCATGTTACTAACTAAATAGTTGTCCAACACAAAACGTAATTCTACTCGTCTTTGTCTTCCGTTTTCGTTTAAAACTTTTAGTCCGTCTCGGTTTCGAGTGTTATTTTTTCTGTTTTATCTTCTTCTCTTTGTGCTTCTTCCTTTTCTCTCTGTTCATGATTTTTGTTTTTTGAATTCTACTCTCAATTTGAGTGGATCTAACGCGAGTTATCTTTGCGACATTATCTTTTTAAATATTTACTTGTATCTTTTTTGTTCAACATATTTATTTGTTTTACTTTTTGATTATATGTATGGTGAGTTGTTTTAGCCTTCACCAAACAGAAGAGTGGAAATTTTTTAAGTCTTTCCGACTCCAAAGATAATCAAGCGGTCCTATAAGGTGACGCCGAGTGTTTGTCGAAATATTTCCATCACAGATCGATCTAGCGATTATGTGATTTATCCGGTTAATCTCATGTCGTCTTTTACTTTAGATCTCTATAAAATAATTTGTAGGATAAAAAGAAGACACTATTTTCGAATTTAATTATGCTTTTGACAATAAATTTCTTTCACGATCAAACTGGATCTTTAAGTTGCTACCGCTACGGTGGATAACCGTAGATTTAGATGTAAGTGATTTTCCATGCATCGGTATTAAAAATTTTGAAATGTGAAATTTATATTTCCTTTTGCATTCAAACCCTGCAATTATATATCACATGCATTATCTTATTAATTTTAATGTTTACTAGATTTTGATATACGCTTCCAAAGCGCGGAATTTTTGTTTTGTATAATATAATAAAAAAAATTAAAGATGATATGAATTTTAATAGTATAGATAAACTATAGTAAAAATAAATATTTTTGTTATTAAATGTATTAACGATATTTATTATAGTTACGTAAAAAGTGTAGAAGAGATACAAAAAATGTGAAACGACGTGAACTAAAATGTATTTTACTTATAATCTACAAATAAAGATATGAAAAATTTATTTAACATTTTGAAATATAATGGTTGAATATGAAAGGTTTATAATTAATGTTGCATGAAATATTTTTTTAACGTAACAGTAATAGTTATACATAAAACTTTTATAATGACTTTTACTAATTATGATCAATATGAAGAACTATAATGTAAAAACAAATATGTTTAAGTTTGACTTTAAAGTATTACCTTTGAAAAGAATCACACTAAACTTCAATATAAAAGCATCTCCATCCACGAGAAACTCTAATGAGTTTCTCAAAAATAATGGAAAAGGAAGAGAGAGAATGAAGAGAAACTCTAATGAGTTTCTCAACTAATATAATATTAATATTTTTAATAT
>OVAN01007612.1:0-14092 GCA_900406275.1 Anastatica hierochuntica | reverse complement strand
GATTCGAAGGAAATGACGATCGGAAAGGACGTGGTTCAGTCAACGGATAACGGCTGAACATTATCCACGTCTCAGCACCAACCGGTGCCCAGACTAAGGCCTGATCTTGACGCCAAGACGGACCTCCGGTCTTGGTTCCAATCGACGTCTAGATCGGCCTCTAGTTCAGTCTACAATCGGTTCCAAGAATCGTTCGTAGGTTTGGCGTCAACCGGCGTTTAGACATTCCTCTGAAGCGACACGGTTCTCCAATGCTTTTGGTGGTTTCGTATCGCTCCGAAGGTTGTTTCATGTGGCCTTGCGAGAGTTATCCGAAAGCCATTGATGCTAGCTCTAGCACTCGGATTCTCTAGTTGCTTGCGGACGGATAAAATTGTGGTGGAGATTGACCATGATCGACTATATGCGATGCTTCGAAACATGGTCGAGAAGAGATAGCCTAAATGACGAGAATCTCGGACCTTGGGGATTTATTTGCGATTCTTGTGTCCAAAAGAGGAAGCATCGTTCCCGTAGTCCTTTTCAGGCATNCAGTTTTTGACCCCAACAGTTAGCCCCCCAGTTTGCGAGAACCGTAGTGCTGTTCTTGCGAACTTGAAAGTGTGTTCAGGAAGTTTGACGAGATCGATGGCTAAAAAGTCGAAGGATGAATAGTGACTCTCTTTTCTTATAAGTAGGTGAAATTTGCTTCTACAAGTTTGAAAATTTTCTTTCCTTTCCATCTCCCTCTCTTTTTACTCAAATGGCTCAAGTTTCTGAGAATGTCTTACCGTCGATCTTCTCTCTTGAGAGCATGAAGCTTTTAGAAGTTGATCCTGTGCCGGAGGTGGACTTCTTGCGGTATTCAACCATCACCGCTGAAATGAAGAGCTTCTAGGACTCCGCACACAAAAAGAAAGGTCTGTTGGCGGATTCATGGGTTTTGAAGAGACCACGCCATAAAAAGAATGCATGTGGGTTGAGCAATTGTCGTTGGGACTGCTTCGACTCGATTCGGAGTTTTTACCAAGTCCTGATAGACGTCGAGTTCATGATACCGAAAGAAGGGGAAAGATATGATTCTTTGTCGGATGGCTTCTTCACGTGCTACGAAACATTCCTAATGTTTTGCCTATTATGGTTTCCCATCCCGGGGGCCATAGTTCAGTTCGTAAAGCGTCTCGGCATCTCATTTAGCCAGCTTCACCTCGGCGGCCTTCAATACCTTGTTGGGCTCCTAGTCTTGGGCTACGAACGTGGGATGACTTTGGACGCAGATTAGCTGTTGGGTATGCTAACCGCAGCGAAAACGGGGTTATCGTTGTGGTACACCCTTCATACTATGCCTAACATGAGGGTAATCATGGCGAAGACGTCCAACTTCCATGGTTGGGAGGATCAGTTTTTCTTCGTTCGTTTAGTTAGCTCGTCCGTAGAAAGCGAGTCTACTTCCGACTTCAAATGCGACTGGAGTCCCCTACATATTATTTTCGGTCGTTACGATTTTTCTTTCCCGCGTCCGGTCGATAACCCGTTGCCCTCTTTTTTGCAGTTGCCGATGTTGCTTTCTCGAAGCCGGATGATTTGATCAAAGTTAGAAATCTCTTACGATGCGGTCCGTTTCAATGGGGTTACTTCTCCCCGCAACGGGTCCGTCACGCTGTCAAGTACCAAAAAGCTCGAGTTCAANCCCCCCCGCCAAGGAGAGGAGAAGATCCCGAAGGAACAGTGGAAAGTCCGGTGACAGATCCGGAGGGAGGAGAAGGTCATCCAAGATTGCCAGAATGTCCAGTAATGGAACCGTGGAGAGGAGGAAATCCTCTTGGAATGCCGGAGCGTCGAACAACGGGGAGAACGTTGCCTGAGATGAACAAGAATTGACCCCCAATTTATTTGGTGGGGATGGAGCCGGCCCGAACAGAAACCCGTTGTCGTCTTTCGGAGGAGTGTCCAACTTCGACGCCTTCGACGCTTCGTGCTTTAATACTGCGGCCAAAGGGGGGTTTTACAGGATCAACGCACTATGGAGAAGCGTTGCGCCAGTTAACGGGGGTTAGTTTTTCTGATCCTTTGACGCGGTTCTATATGTTCGTGTGGTTTTAACCCCTCCGAGGTGTTTCCATATTCTTTGTAGGGACTTCGTAAAATGGACGAGGCCCTAAAGGCTAGGATTTCGGTAGTGAGGGCTGCCGAACTCAGAGAGAAGGAACTCGCGGAGGAGAATGCCCAGATAAGGGCGGCGGTTGCAGCAGCTCCCCTCCGTGACGAAGAGTGGTCGCGACACCACGAGTCATGGATTCATCGGGCATTCAGAAGCGGAAAGCGAAAAATTCCATCGATTGATGAAGAGGATTTGCGACAGTATGCGGTCGCGTTTGCTGAATTCCAACATGCATATAAGCTACACGGGGAGTATCGCGAGTGCCGCAGCTCAGTTGGTGCCTTTCTCTCGACTAGGCAACCGGGCTATTCCTACGAGACTGAAATGAAGAAGGTGAAAGCTCGCATGGATAGGCGTGCAAATGCTGAATCTTTGATCCCCTTACTCGAAGATAGGGTCCATGGCCCTTGGGACCCGATTCCCAACTTTTGGTCCCTACGTTCCTCGTAAGCATCCGTAGAAGAGAGTTGTTTGTTTTAGTACTTATTTGCGCTTTTTGGCCAAGTGTGGCCGTGTTCGGAGTTATTGTAAGCGTTTCTGCCGTTCGGGCGATTTTTATGATAATGAATAAAATCTTGCTGCGTATGAGTTTTTGCGATTTGTCACTGTAGAGAGAAAAGAATGGGAGTTGTCATCTCGTGTCTGACTCTTTATGTTGATCGTTCTGTGTATTGCACGTTGTAAGATGTTGCAAAGTTTCGTAAGATTTTGCGAGCGTTTTGACAGGAACGAAGAGACATGGTTTAAGATTCTCGTATCGGTTAGATATCATATCTGGATATGTTAGAGACCAGTGTGTTGGGTTTAGAGAAAGACCTAGGCTTACTCTTGGTTTTAGGGGGTGCGGTGACTAATCCCGGCTTACGTATCCTGTTGCAATTTCGACCTGATTCCGCAACGATTTAGAGTCTGCGATATGTTCTCGGCTTATACGACTTGTTTATTCGGAATCGAGCATCTCCTCAGAGACAGTTTTTAAGTCGTCTGGAAGGGCTGACCAAAATTTTTGGTTCCTTTTATAGCGCGCTATTATTCTTGACGGATGTAAGAGGACCAATTCGAAAAAGGTCGGTTGCGTTTGTTTAAGACGGCTTACGTACTCGTCGGGGCCAGCGACGAGCATGGTTTAAGAACGAATGCTTGTTCGTAATATTTAGTCGCAGTCGGACTGTTTCGGTTGAGTTCAAAATAGCGTTTTTCAGAAATTTGCAACGTCTTGCTCGTTTCCGAAAATCTTTCCGTTTAGAAGTGTGATGCGTAAAGTAGCATGCTTTAGTCAAGGTTTGTTAAGGAGGATATGGTTATGTCATATGATTTTCGTTTCGAGTTATACGATGCTATTCGGGCGTCTCGAGCGAATCATAAATCGCTACGGTTGCCGCGAAATTACCTGTGATACGAATTATTTTTGCGATAAAAGAGTGTAGTGAGACTTGCTGGAAATCGTATTGTATTTTCTTATAATCGAAAATGTTTCAGAAATATCGAGTACAAGTCGGATATTCTAAAATGTGGGAGTATACGAGTATACGTACACCCACTCCCCCCTTTTTTAAAGGAAGGGGACAGCTAAACTCTTCTTGCGAGGAGCTGGCTACGTACCTCTTCCGAGGATCAAACCGTCTCGTATTACAGTTTGTCGTTGGGATTGACTACTCGTTTTGTGGAGCTGCGTCAGCCGTTTCAGTCTCGGGGACTATGGTTGGATCGACGGTTTCCTTTGATACCGTGAGAGTAAGATTTACAGGAGCGTTGTGCTTGGAAGAGTGCTCGTTCATTTCTTCCGGAGCCGTTACCTGGGTGGATGATTCTGGATCATCTTTTGTGGAAGAGTTTTCAGTTGCTGGCTGAGCTGAAGTTTTTGGCGCGTCTTCCGCTGAACTGCCCTCAGTGGATGGCCGGGTTGTTTTCAGTCGCTTGGGTTTTATCATGGAAGTCGTCACAGCTTTCCTGAGTCTATGCTCGGCTAGGAAGCAGTCGTGACTGTTTTTGGCATCCCCAGATTATGTCGATTTCGTTAGGCGTTGGGAACTTGATTCCCAGGTGATAAGTCGACGGAACTGCCTTCCTGGAGTTTATCCATGGTGTTCCCATGATCACGTTGTAGATTGCAGGGTGATCGACGACAGCGAAGTCGACGATTTTCGTGACTTCTTTTGCGACCACGGGAAGCTTAATTGACCCGATAGTCATCGAGATAACGCCAGAAAAACCCGTGAGTGGCTTTGGTATTGGCCTGACCTCAGACAGAGGGATGTTCATCCTGCTGAGGGTGTCGCGAAAGATGATGTTGGCAGTGCTTCCTGTGTCAACGAGAATTCTTGCGACCTCGAGGTCTCTGATGACAAGGTCGATTACGAGCGGACCATTGTGCGGTTTGTCGAGTCCGACGGTTTCGTACTCCTCGAAAGTGATCACGCTGTTCTCGGCATCGCTGAGAGGTGTGGACCAGTTCGTGCTTGTCTCATCCTTGCGGTGATAGTCCTTTATTAACGAGACAGTGTCACGAAAGAACTGGGTTCCACCCATGATCATGTTTACCCTGCGGCGGTTCGAGTTGTTGCCTTTTTCATCGGGTTTCCTGCCGCGTTTCGCGTCAGCCTGGACGACGTCACGTGGGGGTGTCTTGTCGGCTCCGGGTTGACGGTCCACATCGCTAATCAAGTCTTTGATGCTGGTCACGTCCGAGAGTTCCTCTGCGAGCTTTTTTGCCGCAAGTCTCGCTCCAAGAACTTTGCAGTTCGCAGTTGAGTGACCTTTTGTCTGATGAAACTCGTAGAAGGCCTTCTCGTCGTAAGTCGCGTTACGCGTCCAGGTATTCCCTAAAGTTCTCCCCTGTTCGGATTGGAAGCTAACGGCATAGTTGTGCGCACCTCGGAGGTCTTCTCCTTCGTGGTGGACATATTTGTCGTTTCGGGGAGTCTTCTTCTTTGATTTCTGTTCTGGGACAGAGTCTTTCGAGGACGCCTTCAATGGCTTGTGCTTCTGCGACTGGACCTTCATCTCTTCTTCGATGATAATGAAATTCGTCGCTTTGTGAAGCGCGTCCTGTATTATTCCTGGTTTCTCGAGAGAAATCCACTTTCTAAACTTAGACTTGTACCAGAGAGTTTTGCGAAGGGCGTCTACTGCAACCCTGTCGCTAAATGCGCTGACTCTCGACATCACCAATTTGAACCTTGTCATGAAATCTCGAAGAGATTCGTCCTCGCATTGGGACAGGCTCCATAGATCGACGTAGGTAGTTCCTCGATCCATGAACATGGAGTACAGCTTGAGAAATTCTGAAGAGAGCTGGCGAAAACTTCCGATGGAGTTTCACTCGAGGGCGGCTCCCTGGAGATGCTCGACGAAAAGGTGGCAGAAGCCAGCGTCTTTTTCGCCCTCCTTGAGTTTTAATCTCGCCAGCGCGATCTGGAAACTCCGAAGGTAAGTTTTCGGGTCGGTGGTCCCGTCATACGTTGGGATCTTCACCTTTCCGGGATCTGAGATCTTCACGTTTGTAACGCGAGAAGTTAAAGGAGTCTTTCGAGCCTCGTCGAGGAGTCGATCGATCTCTGGTGCAGTGCTGGTCGCGTGATGGATCTGCGACTTTACATCTTTCACTTCTGCCGCAGTTTTTGCGATGTAGTTGCGGAGATCATCGAGATCGTGACTAGCCGTTTTGCGATCGTGACGCATAGAG
This sequence comes from Anastatica hierochuntica, assembly GCA_900406275.1. NCBI lineage: Eukaryota > Viridiplantae > Streptophyta > Magnoliopsida > Brassicales > Brassicaceae > Anastatica > Anastatica hierochuntica. The sequence goes on along the minus strand of OVAN01007612.1, from coordinate 8,267 downwards.
TTATATCTCTTTCGTCGATGTTGACTTGTAGAATCATTTCCATCCTTGGAGGCTCTTCCGTTGGGGTCTCGTCTGGTGGCGCAGTCGTACCCCGCTGTTGGTTGTCCGAAATTGCTAAGGTTTTCCTTATCTTGAGCTCTGCTATAAAGCATTCTCAGGCTATTCCTTGATCTCCTCGTATTGTGCGAACTCAACTTGGCGTTGGAAACTTTATGCATTGATGGTAGGTTGAGGGAACAGCCTCCATCGCGTAGATCCAAGGCGTAATCATGATCACATTGTAGATGGTGGGTGTGTTGATTATGGTGAATTTGACGATTATGGTGACTCCGCCAACGTGGACGGGCAGCTTGACCATCTCTATGGACTTTGTTGTATCATCATTGTAAGCAGTCAGTGGCTTTGGGGAACATTTGATGGGATGATCCCTGAGGTCCATGTGGTCGAGTGTGCTTTTGAAGATGAGGTCGACAGAGCTCTCAGTGTCGATCATTACTTTTGCATTCTCGCAGTCCGCTACTAGCAATTCAATGACCAAAGGGTCGCTGTGAGGTGTGTGGACTCCGAACATGTCTTGGTCCGTAAAGGTGACTTTGGGCTTCGGGTTGAAGAACTTTGTGGCAGACATGCTGGGCAGGTCAGCCCACTTTACTCTCAAGATAGTACTACGCTTATGCTTTTAAATGGACCGCAAAGAATCGTTTCAATCTTTCAAACCACTCATGATCATTGCCACCCTTTTTCGCGGGGCTGGCGGTGGCTCGATCGGGTACTCGTACTCTCTGTCTCGCTTGGGAGTTTCATACACCAACATCTGGGGAGTAGGAGCCCGTTCATCGGCTTGTCGCTCTTCTCCCTGTCGTTTGTCAGCACGTCGGTGATATTTGTGTATTTTGTAATATTTCTATTATTATTTCTGCATGGTTTTCAATTTCATTTAGCTCATTTAAATGATTTAGTATTAGTTTTAGTCTCACTTAGTATTAGTTTTAGTCTCATTTAGTTTAGATTGATCATCTTAGATTCTTTGGCTATATTTGGTTATTTACATTGCATTTCTTTAGAACTTTTAGGTACTTTGGAGCTCAATGGATGGATTGAATGATGCAAAAGGCATGGAGCTTAAAGAAACATGAAGAAAATGTTCTTGGATGCAAATGGGTAGATGTTAGATGGAGAACCGGCCAAAGTTTCTTAAATATTGGATGATATGGAAGCTTTTCCGTAATTTTATTGCTCTCAAATTTGACATCAGATAGGAAATTGAGTTAGCTTCGTTTTGGCGGTGGTTTCAGCTCATTTCGAGCTACGGTTCAAAAGTTATGGGTGAGATACCGAAGACATGCTTGAAACCCAGCGACCTGATCTTAGAGATTGTGGACCGCCAGCCAGAAGGCATTGGACCGCCAACTTCTTCTTGTGCCTGGCTGGTGGTCTGGGTAGAGATTGTGGACCACCAGCCAGAACCCCTTGGATCGCTAGAAACCTCTGAAAACACCAAATTTGCTTAGATCCGACCCGGTTTGTCCCGGGTCGACCCGATCCGATTTGTTTAGTACACTTCTAAGACTTGTATAAACCCAAAGTTTGACATCTTTTGAGCCTATTTTATATAAAATTAAAACCTTTGTTGAATGTTGATTACTTTGATGAAAGATTGAGTTTTTCTTATCAAATCCTCTTTCTTAATCATGTTTATATGTGATTCTATTGTTCTTACTTATTCTTTAGCTATGTGTGAGTAATCTTTAAGATGTGGATTATGGGTTAGTAGACTTAGGAATGATTGAGTGTTTATGAATGATGTTTGATGCTTGATCTTTGTATATTCACATGTGTAGAGGTTGCTTAATGCTAGATTAGGCTTGGGAAAGTTTAATCTAGACTTTAAGAATTTCACGCCCGGAAGGTGTTCGATGAAATTCCCAGGAGAACTTTAAACGTGTTTTTCATTCTCAACCTATTGGAATAGTTGTTTGAGATGATTTGTTGGCTTATAGGACTTATGCTTAATTATCATTAGCTGCTTAATTATCATCAGGAGATTTGTACGATTAAGCAATTAGTGAATGGATTAGTCTCATTGGAATAAGTTAGTTGACTTTGATTTGTTCTTGCCATTGAATGGTTCTTTTTTCACGATTGAGCATCATTGATTAGCACTTGATCTCCTTATTTCAATTATCTAGCCTATGATCCACATCGCTTTTTTATCATTTGCAAACTTCATCTTTTGTCGTGTTTCTTTCTTTGTTTGTTTCTTGTTTCTTTAGTTTCATATTGCTTAAGTAGTTATTAGTTCAACTTTAATCCCTTATATTGGTTTAACTTAACCATAGAATCTATATAACTTATTGTGTTAACAATTGCTCCTTATGGATCGACCCCGATGCTATATTACAAGAGAGCATCATGCTCTTTCGATTAGTCTGAGTTTAATCTCGGTAGAGAACTAGAAACTCTCTCATCAAGATTTGGCGCCGTTGTCGGGGAGCAACATTACTAGCCATTAAGTTTTAGATTCTTATTGAGACTAAACAATTTTTCATTTTTGTTACTAATTTTCTTTTGAGTTCTCTTTTGTTTTGAAGGTACCAAAACAAGAGAAAAGAATGGATATGGATTTAAGCAACACAATCTTTAGAAATTTTCAACTCTTTTCGGATTTAAGTTAGTCAAGGGACCATGCTCCAAAACTAGTACCAAAGGCCATACTCAAATCATGGGCCTTACAACTTCTCAAACCAATATGGCTTTCTCTTTTCCAAGCGACAACAACAAGGCTACAAAATTACTCATGAATTCCAAGGCCAAAGAGATTTTTCACATATGGAGTACTTCAACAATCAAGGATCAAGCTCTCAAAACCAAGGAGGTCAATCTAGTCCCCCATCTTTACAGGATGAGAACACGCGTTTAATTAAAAAATTCGTTGAAGGACAAAATCGATTGAATGTTGAGCTAAACAAAAATAGGGAAGAGATAAACAATAAGGTGGAAGTTTTTTTTGGTGATATAAATGTGAAGATTGAAGGTCTTAGAACCCGTGTGGTGGAACTTGAAAATAAGATAGCACAAAAGATGTCCTCTAAGAATCATGAGCAAGAATACTTCGTGGGAAACAACGAATCTTATCCAAATGATTATTGTAATGTCATTGAAGAAGAAGAAGGATATGAGAAAGAATGCTTCTTGTTTGATGTTGATATGTTTACAATGGCAGTTCAAGAACTATTTGGTGATGCGATTAGAGAGAATTGTGTCAAAAGGCATGGAGAAAGGATATTGATTGGTGAGCTTGTTGGGGACACTTGTGAGAAAGTTTTGATTGTGGCTTGTACTCAAGAAGCAAAAGGAACCTCTAAAGTTGGTGAAGGACTTGCGAGTAAAGAAGAAGAACTTATGAGAAGTAAAAGAGATCACACGACTAAGGACACAACTACAAAGGTGGACTTAAACTTACAAATATTATCATATCTCCATTTTCCCGGAAGATTCAAGAAGCAACTCCTTGAAAAAACCTACAAGAAGTACTATAAAGATCATCCATCTCCTTTTGATCTTTAAATAATGGAGATTGCTAAAGAGAATCTAAAGTTGGATAATTAACCTAAGGATCTTATTGTCAAGAGAGTCAAGCATGAGGAGATATTGAGAAAAAATAGTATATATTTCCTCCTAACAAAGAAGCCAAGGAGCTTCTTAAGCTCAAGAACCCCGGGAAGTTTATTGTCCCATGTGTGCTAGAAAAGATACACGAAGAAGAAGCTTTAGTGGAAACCGGAGCGAGCGTGAATGTGATTTCTCTTGACATGATTAGGAAGTACGACATCAAGGATTTAACCAAGCCAACTTCTCTTTTGGTGATTCTTTGATTAAGCAACCTATGGGAAAGCTTGAAGACTATCCTTTGAGGATTGGAGATTGCATAGTCCCCATGGACTTTGTGATTGTTGAGATTAAGGAAAAAAAGAAAATACCCTTTGCTATTGGGCACTCTCTTCCTTGAAACCGTTGGGACTAATACAAACTTCAAAACCAAGGAAGTTATTCTCGCAAATATCAATCCCAAGAAATCTTACAAGATGGTTAGTTCTTATTATGGATATTGTGGGATAATTTCTACACAAGTGATGGGAGATGAACCAATGGAGGAGCTTGATTTAAGTGGAAGTTTTGAATGGTTGTTTGAGAGAGATGACAATGAAGAAGTTTCTAAAGAAGCTTTTCTTGGTATTGTCACGAAAACAAAGAAGCATCATGGTAAAAAGGGAAAAGGCAAGCTAAAAGTGGTGGTTGATGATGTGAAATACTTTGATGATCATAACCTTAACCAATTTTTTTCCCACCAAGAAAGCTATGTCAAGAATGGAAAGACAATATTCGAGAGAAAAGATACTCCATGGATGACTCTCATTCTAATTTGCTACAAGGATGTGATTGTTGGGTACATGATCAAGTGTAAAGGTATCCCTAAGCCTTTTACAAGAGATAGGAGTGTGATCCCAAAGGAAATGATAGATGAAGGACAAGAGGGTATGAAAGAAATCATGAAGAATGTCCTCAAATTCGAGCTTGTGGACAAAGGAGCAAAGAATCTTGATGGTTCTCATTCCAACTCCCACTAGTTCACCAAAAAGAAAATGTCAAGCTTAGAGACATTAAACAAGCGCACTTGGGAGGCAATCCCATGAGTATCCTTTGTAAATAGAAGTTTTAATCGCTTTTCCATTTATTTCTTCAATTGGATAGGGTTGGCTAAGCTTGGTTGTTAATGTGATAGCTCTTGGATAGTATTGCTAAGTCTAAACCTCTCTTGTTGATTCATTTTTTAACTTCCACTTAGAGTCACTTAGGATCTCTTGGTAAACAATGATAGAACTCTTTGGAAGGGAAGTAAATTTTGAAAATGCATGATAGTTTAGATTGATTTGTGAGCTAATTGAATTGGAATGATGAGTTTGATTGTCCCATAAGGCTAGCTTGATGTATTGAGTGACTATAATTCAAGATAAGCATGATAATTCCTTGTTTATACACTTGATATCTTGTCTTTTTGCTTGGGAACACTTGAATTGTATATGAGGTAATTTATAGTATTTGCTTATTGAAGGTACCAACTCTCATTCCAATGGTACAAAAGCAACTCGTCTCTTTCACTTCACTCAATGGACTCCACTGGTTCTCTCACTTTTTGATCCAAGGTACTTTTCCTCTATCCATTGTATATACTTTTTTCCTTTTGCTTTTGTTATGGTTGTTGGTCTCCTTCGTCGGTTCTATTCAATCACCGAGACGGTGATGAGTAAGGAGAAGAATGGCTGCTAATATTGTTTTTAGTTGTTTTGTATTGTTTTGATTTCTTCGAGTCTCATATAGCTTAGCTTGCTTTGTTAATAGTTAAGACATAGGAAAAATTTTGAAAATTTTGAAAAACGTAAGTATGTGGTTGAATTTTTCATACTCGTCTTTAGGATTGAGTCTTAGAAGCATACAGGATGCATATGTATGATGACTATGATTGAATTGTTGCATTTGGATTATGCTTAGGAGTTGAATTGAGACCCTTGCTAGTAGTATCATGTAGCCTTAGCCAAACCGAAAAAAATAGAAAATCCATGCTCAGAGCTCTCTGTTTAATTGTTAGCATCTTAATTGGAGCTTGCATGACTTGAATTCAACCCTAATGAACTTAAACGTAATTGAACCTTGAAATTAATCTTGCTTATGGGCTTGAAATGCATTAACCATGATATAAACACATAGACACTCGAATTGTTTTATCCCTTTTTACCACCCATAACCAATCTGAGTGGTCATTCTCATTTCAAGGATGGTTCCCCATCTTTGAATCCAAACCTTATTTATTTTGAACCCCCACATTGATCTTGATTGAGTGAGGTCTCTTTTGATGCATTCATGTGTAAAACCCCGTGAGTATTGGGATGACAAAGAGGATCCTTCTTAGAACTAGTCTCGCTTTAAGACTAGTATATATAGGATGGGAGTCGATTCGATGCATAATGGGTTGGGAATGTTCTGTATTGACTAGAAGGGGTTCAACGATATATATTTTAAAAGAAGAAAAGGATGAATATGATACACTCTAGGAGGAAGAGAAAGAAAGAAAGATAGCTCAATATTGTGAAGAAAAGAGATAAAGAAAAGATCCTAAGTTGAGAAAAAGAAAAGATCCTAAGTTGAGAAAATGAAAAGCTTAGAGTCCAAAGGACTAGAGAGAAAGGATCAACCTATCTAAAAGGTAGAAATAAGCGCTATAACAAACAGAAAAAGAAAGAAAATTCCCTTAGAGTGTGTTACTAAAGAAAATAAAGTCTTGATTGAGTAATGATTGGCATAACTAGGGAGTATACTTGGGGATGGGAATGGAATATAGAAGGCTAGTCTTTTTACGAGCGAATTGTCCCTTTCTTCCTCGTTTTTACTACTTGAAATGCATATCTTCATTGAGAGAAAACCACAAAAAACTTAAAGAAAACCTCTCTTTCTCATTCAAAGGACTTTTTCTTCCAAGACAAGTGGTTTTTGATTTCTTTCCCATAGGTGAGGTTCCATATAAGAGTTTTGAATGAATGTTAAAGGGTTATTAGATATGAATGCTTGTGAAGGTTTAGATGTAGACTAGCTAGCATGAATTGGAATGAGTATGTCGAAGTACGAGAGAGTAAGATTGACGTTTGCTATATGATACTTCTTCCTAATGATCTCATTTCAACTACCTTTGCATTTCTTTGTGATTATGAGTCCTCACCTTCAAATTTCTTTCTTGGTTGGATCTTTGTTCACTTGCTTGAGGACAAGGAAGGATCAAGTCGGGGGGAGTTGATATTTGTGTATTTTGTATCATTTTTAGTATTATTTTTGCTTGGTCTTCAATCTCTTTTAGCCCATTTAGAAGCTTTAGTATTAGTTTTAGTCTCATTTAGTTTAGATTGATCATCTTAGAGTCTTAGGCTATATTTTGTGTTTTCATTGCATTTCTCTAGAACTTCTAGGTACTTTGAAGCTCAATGGATGGATTGAATGATGCAAAAGGCATGGGGCTTAAAGAATCATGAAGAAAATGTTCTTGAATGAAAATAGATAGATGTTAGATGGAGAACCAGCCAAAGTGTCTTAAATATTGGATCAGATGGAAGCCTTTACCCAATTGGATTGCAATCATATTTTGTCAAAAAATATAAAATTGAGTTTTTTTCGTTTTGGCGGTTGTTTCAGCTCCTTCTGAGCTACGGTTCAGAAGTTATGGGTGAAATATCGAAGACATATCTGAAACTGAGAAGTTGTGGACCACCAGCAAAAGGGTCTTGGAGTGCCACCAGCTTCTTCTTCTGCCTGACTGGCGGTCTGGCTAGAGGTTGTGAATCGCCAGCGGAACCCCTTGGACAACCGAGAACCTCTAAAAACACCAAATTTGCTGAGATCCGACCCGATTTTTATCCGGGTCGACCTGATCCGATTTGTTTAGTATAAATACACTTCTAAGACTTGTAAAAACCGTAAGTTTGATATCTTTTGAGCCTCTTTTAGCTAAGATCAAAACCTTTGTTGAATCTTGATTACTTTGATAAAAGATTGAGTTTTTCTTATCAAATCCCCTTTCTTAATCATGTTTATCTATGATTCTATTGTTCTTACATGTTCTTTAGCTACGTGTGAGCAGTCTTTTAGATGTGGATTATGGGTTAGTAGATTTAGGGATGATTGAGTGTGTATGAATGATGTTTGATGCTTGATCTTTGTAGACTCACATGGTTAGAGGGTTCTTAATGCTAGATTAGGCTTGGGAAAATTGAATCTAGACTTTAGGAATTTCACGCCCGGAAGGTGTTCGATGAAATTCCTAAGAGAACTTTAAACATGCTTTTCATTCTCAACCTATGGGAATAGTTGTTTGAGATTATTTTTTGGCTTATAAGACTTATGCTTAATGATTATTAGTTGCTTAATTATCATCAGGAGATTTGTATGATTACGCGACTAGTGAATGGATTAGTCTCATGGGAACTGTGGGAACCGAAATTCTCATAGTCAATGTTATGTGGTTCACGGACTCTCTGTAGCCAAAAATCGATAGATCAAGCAGTGAGTGCGAAAATTAATAGATAAGAAATACGAAACTAATCTGCGAGATAAGATCAAACAAAAAAGCGTGAGTAAAACGAATATGCGAACAGATTGTNTTCATGAAGAAGCGTATGAACACGAAAAGAGAATCGTGAATCAAAACGTGAACAACAATCGAA
>OVAN01007611.1:0-19404 GCA_900406275.1 Anastatica hierochuntica | reverse complement strand
CTCCTAGGGCACCTGAGAGGCGATTGTGATTGTGTCAAGAGAACTTCATTATCTCCGACAGATTTCTTCAGCGACTCTCTTCACTGCTAGTCTTCTCGCTACTTTCCTGCCTTGGTGACATATTATTGTTGTGTGCATGCCTATTTTCATTACGTATTATGTTGCTTCTTTTACACGACTTTGATTGTTGGGCCTCATCATGTCTTCATGTCGTCTTATTACACTGCGGCGGACAAGGGGGAAGGAATTGCCTCTTCCAGTCGGTGGACTCGCGAATCTGCCACCGGACTGCCCCTTGTGGGTAACTCTGATATGCTCGAAGCAAATAATATTACTCTGATCGGGCACTCTCTGAATCCAGATGTTCAACCTCCTCTTGTTGTTATTAATCTTACAGAGAAAGGCAAAATTCATGTTGAAGTGAATGCAATGAAGTCGATCATCGTTAAGAAACTAGTTATCTTTGCAACAAGGGAACACGCTACCTTGGAGTTTGAATATAAATATCTCCTCTATCACTGTTTTCTTTGCTAATCTCTCCTCCATGAACAGAAAGATTGCTCTTGAGTGTCCTCTGCGATGGAAGCGACTCCAATTTGAGTTAAGCAGCGAAATATTCTTCAACGCTTAGAGGTGGATAAAAGACGTTCTTATGAGAAAAAATATTATCCTCTCAGGCAAAACTACTCTCAGTCTAACTTCCTCTTACTCTAATTTCTCCAAAGCTTATCGTAACTATGGAGAGAAATCATCACCACCTCCTTCCCAGTATAATTGGGGACGTCATGATTATAATAAACGACAATGTTTAGATTACTCTGCTTCATAGGCCTATCTCCTATCATGACCCCTTGAATGAGATTCTTGTCATTCGAGACAACATCTACCTTGTAATGAGGGCCATTATTGTTACTCTCATTGTGAATTTGATAACAGAGAGAAGCACTATCATAACTCCTCTCAAATTGACTCGAAGAATGGGAATTATCATAGCCGTAGAGATCAATCTTCCTGTGTGATTGGACACCACTCATCCGGTCATTTGGCTCCTCATCAACTGTTACCCTAACCTCCGTCAGGTCCTCCGATTTTTCATGACGAGGGTGATCCTCAAACGGGCTTAACCAGGACAAGGTCTAGACGCCCTTCCTTTGAACGCTCTTTGATCCACCATAAATTCCCTCTAGTAGACCAGCTATGGAAAGACTAAGTACATGGTCACCTAAGGTAGGTCAAGTTTTAGAATTTGGAAAAAGGTTCAATCAACTTTCCATGTTTTGTCGGATAACCTCCAGGACATTCAAGCTCACTATGAACTAGAGGTAAATTCAAAAAGTTTAAGAAGTGTTCCTCACCCTGCCAAATCTGATCGCAAGAAAGCAAGAGCTAAAACCTCCTCTGATGCATCTTTGGGAGTCAACTCAGCTGATCAGGGTACTCTTCGGTTTCGTCTGGAACCTTGTTCAAATTCTAAGACCCGTCTAGCTAAGTAACCAAAGAGGAAAGTCGTAAAACAACCCAAAAAGCAACTACCTGCAAAGTAAACTACGACCAAGGTTCCTCTGAGGAAAGAAGTTACGAAGAAGCATTCTTCCTTATCTCAACCTTTACCTCGTTTTGAGGGTGATTTATTGTCAAAAGTAACTTCGTCTATTAAAGCTCCATTACCTTCCTCGTGTAAGGGTTTGATGGTTTCCCTGAAACCATCCATTTCTCAATAATTACATCAAGTTGGAACTATCAGGGACTTAGAAACACTCTGACAGTTCGACGTCTAAGGGAGTTGAGGCTTTCTCTCTTCCCAAACATGATATTCCTAATGGAGATAAAAATCAAGATGATTATGTTTTACATTTTTTTAATTGGTGGGATACGAAAATCACTTTACAGTACCTCCGACAAGCTTAAGTGGAGGATCTGCGTTGTTTAGGAAGTCGAATATCAATTTGATTTTCCTTATGCAACACCAAACTACATCAATACCTTGATCACTTTCAGAAACATTTGTTTTCATTTCACATTTGTTTATGGTGATCTGGTGCAAGGTAACCGTCGACATGTTTGAGATGCAATATCGGCCCTAGCTACTTACCATGATTTCTCTTGGAGTCTCGTTGGTGACATCAGTGACTTACTCANGGGGGGGGGGGGGGGGGCACTACGACCAGAAGGCTCTTTCATAGATTTTTGGAGTTTTGTATCGGCTAATGGGTTATGGGTTATGAATCATTCGACCAATAACCTATAAAACATAATCATTTTGACTCTTTGTATCCATTAGGAACATTATGTCATGAAGACAGTTCATGAAGCCTTAGATCTGGTTATTACAGAGGCTCAAAATCAATATCTCATTCGGCCACCATATAATGATAAAATCAAAGAGGCTACTTTTGCAATCAATTTGCAAAAGGATCCATGCTCGGATGGGTTTTCTTCTGGCTTTTTCCATACTTATTGTCCAATCATTGGTCCACATATTATCCGCGAAGTCGGAGCATTTTTCACCACTGAAATCTTTCCACTAAGTCAGAATCATACACATGTGAGGTTAATACCAAAAATCCATGATCCTAAACGCGTGTCAGATTTCCTACCTATTTTTGGTGCAATGTCTTTTACAAAATTATTGCTAAGATCATTACACCTTGTATGAATTCGGTCCTCCCTTCGATTATTTCGGAAAAACAATCCAGCTTTGTACCGAGAAGAGGAATCTCTGACAACGTGCTCATCACTCATGAGATCATGCATTACTTGAGACGATATAAGGCCACGAAACAAAGTACAATGGTTGTCAAGACGGATATGAAAAAGGCTTATGACCGAGTTGAATAGGACTTCTTAAGGTCGATTCAAGAGAGACTGGATTTCATATGGTGTGGATTAATTGGATTCTTTAATGTGTTACATCGGTTTCATATTTATTCCTTATCAATGGTGTATCCAAGGGTTCGATTTCCCCTTCGCGTGGGCTTCATCAAGGTGACCTTTTGTCCCCTTGCTTATTCATTCGTTACACTGAGGTACTTTTTGGTTTGTGTTGAAAAACACAGGTTGCAGGACAATTATCGGGATTCGTGTATCTCGTTATAACCTTGGTATAGTCCCCCAGTTAATAACCTCCTATTCGCAGACGATACAATGTTCTTTTGCAAGTCTGACGCCTCTAGTTCTCGGAGCTTATGCACTATTATACAATCTTATGAACGCGCATCATGCAAAATTATTAATGTCCGCAAATCTTCTATAACATTCTCTTCTAAAGCGCCTCATACACGACATCTGGTGGCAAAGAGCATCCTAAACATTCATAACGACGGAGGCACGAGGAAATATGTTGGCCTACCCAAGACCTTTGGTTGTCGTAAAAAGAATCTTTTTACTAGCTTGGTTGATCGAATACGTCAAAAGGCTTTAAATTGGTCAAATTGTTTTATTTTCCCCAGGCAAGGAGATTATGTTGAAGGCGGTTCTCTCGGCGATTCCTACTTACAAGTATTTCAAGTTGCCATATTCGCTTTGTAATCAATTCCAATTGGCACTTCCTCGTTTATGGTGGGATGTTAAGCCACATGAACATAAAATGAATTGGGTATCTTGGGATTGGATGGCACGACCAAAACCTGATGGAGGGCTCAAGTTTCTTGAGGTCGAAGCCTATAATGATTCCTTGTTGGCTAAGCTTAGTTGGAGGATCCTTAATAATCCAGAGTCGCTAGTCTCTCGAGTTCTAGTAAGAAAATATTACAGTGGTGTTTCTTTCTTGGAGGAAAAGTCTCCATCTTCTACTTCGCATGGATAGAGGGGAGTTCTTATCAGTAGAGACGTTTTGCTACAAGGATTAGGTTGGTTAGTGGGAGATGGGAGCCGAATTAATGCATGGATCGATGCTTGGTTATTTATTGAATCTCCATTATGCCCTCACGACCCAGCTCCTTTTCACATCGGAACCTCTTGGTTTCACACGTGATAAATGGAGAGACTAATCTTTGGGATTGGGAAAAAGTTGATCACTTCTTTCTTATATATGCTGACCGCTTGCGACGTTTGCATCTTAGCTCACTCGCCCGGGATGACAGGATGGTTTGGCTAATGCCTAAAAATGACCAATACTAGGTTAAATCAGGATATCAATTGCTCACCAAGTGTTTTACTTCTTCTATGCTCTTAGATTTTGTATGGAAAGAGAAGGTAGTTGTAGAACATTCCCTAAGATAAAATCCTTTCTCTGGAAATCTTTAAATAGGGCCTTAGTCGTGGGTTCTCAGCTTCGACATCGGGGTATGGCTATTGATGGTCTCTGTTTTCGATGTGGAGATCCTGAAACCAAGGATCTTATCTTACTAAATTGTCCATACGCTCAATGTGTTTGGGAGCTTGCTCCGATTGAGCTACCACCTTTCCCCTCCTCGCCATTGGTTCAGATGATTCTCGAGAGAGCTACCACTGCACGCAATCTTCCACCAACAGGCATGCACATCATTCATGTCATTGCATGGGTTTTATGGCACCTTTGGAAATCGCGTAACTCGGGGATATTCTCTTCTCTTCATTACTCTGAAATTGAGGTAGTTACAAAAGCATGGGTTGATTCACGTGCATGGATGGAAGCTCAGGTAAGTAAATCATTACCATCTTTGCATCGTGACTCTTCCTCGTTGCCAGCATTGCATGGATGCAAATGCCACGTCGACGCGACCTGGAGCTTTTCAACACTTACATGTGGAATAGGATTCTTTTACAGTTCTGATGCGGGTGTGCTCTTGGGAGAATTCTCCAATCTTAAGCAGTATATTATCTCAGCCTTAGTTGCAGAGGCATGGGCGTTGTTGATGGCTTTGGATAAAATCAAAACACAAGGTTTGCTGGAGATGCATTTTTTATCTGATTCTCAAACCTTGGTCAACTTTCTTTATCGAGGTGAATCTCACAATGATCTTCATGTGATCATATGTGACATTTGGAGTTTGATGACATCTTTTTCTATCATCTCTTTTTCTTTATTCCGCGCTCAAATAATGTTGTTGTTGATACTTTAGCGAAGATTGCTCTTTCACTAACTATTGTTGGGTGAATTTAAAAAATTCGTTTTCTGACCCAAAAAATGTCTCACATAACATACATATCAAGATAACTCTCACTCAAGCAATTTCAAGTTGTAGTAAATTCTTGTGCACGTTACTTTATTGAATATTCCCTCTAAAAAGAGATGATTTTGTCTTTTAATACAACAACAACACAACAAATAGGAAACACAATAAAGATTAAACATATGGATCAAAGTTTGCTTTTATATCTCTATTCATTCCATACCAAAGAGTGATCGTAATTTTTTCCATAGTTATTTATTACTTTTATAACACGTTATCAGCAAGAATCTCTACCATTTAAGCCCTACAAGGTAAACTAGTATTTGTTTGTTTATATATTGATATAACTGAGTATGCTCTACACTCACTAGATCTTGTGTATCAGAAAAAAGTTATACTTTTACTAAATGATTCTCAAATTTGAACAAAAATTTAGAAATTATATAATTTAAATCATTAATCTTAAATTATTCGTTTGTTTTTCTATGAGAGAAATAAACGTTGATAGTTAAATTCAAAAGTTAATACATATCTAAAATAAATAATAATAACTGAGAGAAGAAAAATTAATTTGGTTATTTAAAAAAACAAGCTTATGTTCTCCAAAATCTTGTAAAAGCTATGAATAAATGTGGTCTGTAACTGTGACCACAATGAAGACAGAAGCAACATAAGTATTTTATCATACAAAAATATATGAAAAAGCACACTAAATCTAATGTTTAATAATTTGATTAAAACATGACATAATCAATTAAGTCATTCCGATTTAGCAATTATATTTAAGATTATTGGGTTGATAAACTTGAATTTTCAGTTATTCCATGTTTTAAGTAAAATTATTTTTGAGCTCATCATGTATATCATGAATCTTCGTTTGTTTTATTGATTAAGCTTATTAGACATAGAGCATTGATTTATTTAATCATGTCTGACATCATATCATGAATATAACCAAAAAACGAGAATCGATTTAAGATGAATGGGTGAGAAGAACCATTATCTTGAGATGGGGTGTTAAGAACCCATACCAAAAGTAAAAGGATCGAATATATACAAATGACCTGAGTTGGTTAAGTTGTTGATCCTACAATAGGATTCATTTCGAGATGATTGAACTAGAAGATTCATTATCTATATCATATTGGTAAAATTAAATCCCAAGGTTTTATTATTTATTATCTATGATTAGGATAAAGTGGAACATCCAGATAATCACACTCAATGGTCTTGTTAAATCGTTTCTAAAGCAAGTCATGTTGATTGCATAACCGAATATGATGAAATATTATCTCCATGTTTTGGCTAAAACATGAAACTACAATTATAAAGATAATGAGTTTAAAAATATCTATATATATCTCCCATGCAATTGATTCATGGTTAGAGATCAAATATTTATCATTCACAAATTTACAAGTGCGCTAGAAAGATTCTCACACCAAAGGAAAATGAGATCCAAAGAATGAGGAAAATATGTATATGTATATATTGGAGACGGGTCTCCTCTTGATAAGAATTACTCTCATTGTTAAGTAGGAGAATGGTTGAGTAGTTTAGATATATAAATAAATAAATGTTAACATAAAGCTCAAAGGATCATTATTTTACAAGCCAAATGTTGTGACCATTTATTTGTATGAAGAGATTAATAGCATCTCATATTATTATTAAAATTATTGAGACAAACTAAATGTTCCTGAAGGACAATTTATTATTCTTGATGAGTCTATGATACTTCAAGGACATGATAGACTACTAAAAAGAGTAAATTAAATGTTTATGATGAATGAAGAATGATTTTCCAAGATATCATTAACATAGATCAATAAAAAATAACCAAAGAAATGGTTGAGAAATTTGTATACCAGATAGTGGAAATAAAAACTACAAACATAATGTCAACACAATATCAAGTTCTGCTGACCTGATTGACGAAACTGGTAAAGTCAACTTTATGTTGCCTAGTGAAACAAAGTTTGCCATAAGTAATGTCTATATTGTCCAAAATTCTAGAAAAATTTATTGAGTTTTAAAGACATATACCTTCAAGGATATGACACTTGGTATGGGACTGAGAATGGAAAGAAGTATATGTACATAACTTTTACAAATTAGGCAAAAGGCTTATGCTTGAAAAAGCTCCAAAAATTTCATATGGTTGTATCATATTTATATAGATGCAATAGAATAATATCTTGTGATCATAAGAAATCATGAAGATTTCATATCATTGCATGATCGCTTAGGTTACCCAAACACCACAATGATGCGAAAAATCACTGAGAGTTCACATGGTCATTCACTGAAAGTACATGAAATATATCAGGAGAAGAAAATAACATAGGCTGCATGTGCTCTAGAAAAGTT
Organism: Anastatica hierochuntica; assembly: GCA_900406275.1. Taxonomy (NCBI): domain Eukaryota; kingdom Viridiplantae; phylum Streptophyta; class Magnoliopsida; order Brassicales; family Brassicaceae; genus Anastatica; species Anastatica hierochuntica. The sequence continues at coordinate 11,941 of OVAN01007611.1, read as the reverse complement.
GGTTATAAGACAACCGCCAACCAAAATTGATAAAGATTCACCAAAGTTCCTTGGACGAATTGAATTGTGATATTTGTGGACTAAAACATCCACCATGTGGACCATTATACTATTTTATGGTATTAAGTGGTGCACCCATCAGATAGTCACATGTTTGTCCATTATCATCTCGAAATATCGTATTTCTCAAATAATCAAACTGAGAGCTCAATTTTTTTTATTATCTATTATAGAGTTAGATTAGACAAGAATGTGGATCGATTGATCACTACTGTACATGACGAAGTTTGTCAAAATGCACTAGATCAATTAATAAAGTGCAGTGATCGATCGATCCACTGCAGGCAAAGTTTGACAAATTGCCCTCGATCTAGCAAAATACATTATATCGATTAATCAATTTCCAAATCGCAAAAAAAGATCTAGCATTTCTTATATTTATGTTTAAGGTGTTTAATTCTAAAGTTTGTCACAAATTGTACTCTAAAAATAAACTTGCATTAAAAAAATATTCTACTTATCCATATATGTAATTTTTTCGTGAACTACGTTAAGTTAAATATCTGTGTTATTTACTTTGCATTTATTAATCTATTAGTATTTTCTACTCAAATCTGTAATAAGTAATAACAATTAAGTTGATATTCAATCATTTATATTATAAGCAGTTTAACTGAAAACTCTTATGCGGATATAAATCTAATGGATATAGTGCATGGAATCGTATATTGTATATATAACTATTTATGCATTGTGAGTAGAACAAAATATCATTTACTCACCTACAGTTATTTCCTACGATCGCAAGGATCATTATTGCAAATTAGATTCGGTCGACTTATTATTTTCGAAACAAGGTAAAGATTGAATATCAAAAATTCTAGCTGTCGCAGAGAGAGTGCAAACAAAATTGACCGTCGTATTTTGCCTCTCCGGTGATCGGATCATGTACAGACACTGCTGTGAGAGGGCTTTCTTGTTTTGTAATTTTTCTGTTATGTCTTTGTTCTACTTGATTTTAGTCTTTTTCTTGATTTAAATATGGAGGCGCCATGAGTGATTTCTCTCAGTGCCTTTGTTTTGCAGCGATTTTGGCTTTATTCCAGATTGGAAGTTCAATGATCGTTGTCGGATCGAAAGGCCAGCGGTCTGATGTCGAATCTGAAAATCGACGATGTGTCTTTTCATTAGAGACACAAGAACGCCTTCTATCTCTACAATGTTCTTTTGATATTTCTTTTGATTAGATTTTTTTGTCGGTTCAAGATCTGATAATGTTCGTTGTTTCAAGATATGCTCTGCAATTTCAAACTACTATTCGAGCCGTGAATATGATACACATATGGAGATGTTTGGTTTATCCTATTTCACGTCATAAGACCATATTATGTTTTAATTAAGCTTAGTTGTGTGTTCATCTTTCTTTAGAAATTGATCCATTACCATAGTCCCTATTGGTGTGCATGGAATTGTTTCGTTTTTCTTGTTTTCGCTAATATCTATATGATAAACGATATTGTAAAATGATTATTTGGAACAAAACACTTATAAATGTTAAGAAAAAAAAAGATAAATATTGAATATTTTCTTACAACAAACATGTGACAAATAGATTATTTATGGAAAAATAATAAATTAAATTGACTAATAACTATAGCTAGATTAACAAAATCATACTTTTTGTAACATTTTTGATAATTAGGAAAATAATAAATTATACTATTGACTACCGACTATAGATAGATTAATTAATGAATCACTGTGCAATTAAATATTTAATGAAAAGAATTTGTAAAGACATAATCATTTATTGAGAGTAAGAAGAAAAAAAACAACACAAGAAAAACAATTTAATATTTAGTAAGAAGTTATAGTAGTTAGACACGCGCCAAATTCGCAGCATCAAACCCTAAGCGCTCTCATTCTCTCTCTCTCTGATCTTCTTCTTCCGCACAATCCTTTCTCTCTCCTATTTTTGGTTTGGATCTACTTTTAGATTTTGCTGTTCGTAATCTTCTTCTTTTTTTCTTTGATTTGAGAGAGATTCTTCGTCTCCATAAATCTCAATCTCAGTTCTGTTAGCTTTTAAAATTAGGAAGATGAAGATTGACTGCGACGAGCTTGGAGGTGGTGGTGGTTCTTATGCCTCTTTGGGTATGAAAAATTCTATGGATTTCAGAAAAATTGAATGGGTTTTTGGGGAAGAAGAAGACGATTTCTTCTTCTTTAATGGAATGTCGTTTTCGGATTGTGAGATGCTTTACGATTCCGCAAAGAATCGAATCGGTGTTGGCTCTTTGTTCGATTGTTTTGTGGGTTTTGGTGAAATCTCTGGGAAATGGAATACTAGTTTGCCTGATGATCCCTTTTGTATGAATCAGATTGGTTTATTATTCGTTTCAGAATCTCATGATAAGTTCAATGATTTTGAAGTCTCTTTACCTGAGGATCCATTTTGTATGGATTGGTTTCATGAGAATCAGAGTGATTTAGTTTTAGAATCTCATGATGTTGAACCTATTAGTATCATTGATCTTGATGATGGTGAACCTCATGAGGCTTTTGAGTTAGTTCTACCATATCTAGAGATGAAAGATATTCTTGCGGTTGAAGGAGTTTGCAGATCCTTGCGTGATTCGGTTAGAAGAGAGCCTTTTCTCTGGAGAACTATTGATTTTGGTGATTTCTTTTTCAAAAGTAGAGTGAATGATGATACTCTACTCAAGTTAACGCGCAGAGCTCAAGGTAATCTTCAGTGTTTGAATCTTGGAGGCTGCGTAGGTATCACTGATTATGGCTTAATGCAAGTGCTTGCAAGCAATCCGCATCTCACAAAGGTTAGTTTTGCTAACAGAGAGTAAAACTAACCGACATTTTCATGTCTTGATATGTTGTTGCTTGATACATTTTTTATAATGCCCTTAGAGACTATGTTACGTAGATGTTCTATATATGTTGTTCGGTTTTTAAAAACTGGATTCTGTTTCCGATTCTTAAGGTTTTTTCTTTGGTCTTTTACGCTTTGTTAAGGTCAGTTTCACTAACACAATGAATCTTTTAAATATACGTTTTGCAGCTGAGGATATCGGGTTGCTATAGACTAAGCACAGCAGGAATGTTGTCCACTTTAAGGGACTTAAAATCTTCAAACCGCCTTGGAATCAAAAGCCTTATCACAGGTGGGGCATTGTATTTCACAATGGAGGAATATAAAGAGCTGAATTTTCTACTTGGAGCAGATGCTAAACCGGGTCCTAAATCCAGGAAACAGAGATTCTATACATCACGTAGATCAGAATTCGCTTTAGAAGATGATTGGGTCACGGACTTAGAGATATGCCCGAGGTGTGAGAAGCCAAGTCTGGTATTTGATTGTGCAGCAGAAGAAACCTGTCCATTGAAAGATGATGATCCTCGTACAAAATCATCGTCGTGCAGAGCTTGTGTAGTGTGCATAGAACGTTGCCACGACTGTGGGGGTTGCTTAAATGATTGTGAACGTAACCCATTCTGTTTTGCATTCATCTGTGTGGTCTGCTATAAGAAGAGGTCTAACCAGTTACAAGTGTTTCCTTGAAGTCAAAAACACTAGACTTGACTTTGTAGAAGAAGAACTAAAGAAAGAGTCTTGAAGTAATTAAAGCCAAAGTCAACGAGAAGATCTCAGCACTCACAAGGGGTTTTATCTTCTTCTGCTTGCACTATGAAAGATCTGAGTAAAGCTCTTGATTCTACAAATATAGAGTGAGAGAGAAACAAAGTTAGAAGCACCAAGATTCAAATGGGGGAAGGAACAGAACATTTTATCATTTCCTTTTCTTTTTCTTCTCTTGAAATTTGCATTTTCATCATACCTTTATACATTGACAATCTTATTCGATTTCGAGTGTGGAAGGTTATATGGTAATGAAAATCCTTAAAGAACTCACACAAATCCTTGAATCTACTTAGAAGATAAAGACAATTCATTATTCTATACAAAAAGCATTTTCAAATTCTGAAAACGTGAATACCGATTGAATCCTCAATCATTCAGGTTTAAGACTTAAGAGAAAAGAGCATGCTTTGTCTGCCAGGCAAGTAAGCCACGTTCGGAGACCGAGCCAAAGTAGCTGCAACCTCTCTTGTTATATCAGCTGAGCAGCTTCACTCTCACGGTCTCACCTTCCGCTCTTATAACCGTAGCTCTCCTCTCTTGATCAGCCTTCATCACCACAAACTTAGACCTCTCTGCTTCTAGTTGAGCCACTTGCTTTGCCTCTACAGCCCTCGAGAACTCGGAACCGTACGATAAATGCGTCCCGGGCACGCTTGATCAACGAGTCAAGGACAAGTGGTGACACCTGAGGACGATCAGTTAGGAGCTGATCAGCATTGAATTGAGCAACAACTGCTTTCAATACTTGGTTTCCAATCGAAGGAAGAACCTTCTCGTCATATTCTAAACCCAATTTTGAAAAATCGTCGGCAAACGTGAAACCTTCAAAACAAATAAACCACATTAACATCTCGGATTCCTCCAAAAATTTCAAATGTTGAATCGAAACAAACCTCGGGGCGAGCGAGAACACGGAGATACTTCGTACCGGACGTGGAAGAGAACGCTTAGTACGGATATCAAAGATCCATGGCTTCTGGATCCAAGGGATGAAGAGTTGAATCCCTTCACCGGCCGTCTCATCCAAAACTCCCCTGAACCGATCGAAAAGCATCGCTCTCTCGCTACCGTCGCCACCGTCCCCAGACCGAACGCCGCCTTGGCCAGATTCGTCAGGAACGAGAGCACTACTGGTTGGCTTCCCATTTTCTCTTTACCTCGAGGAAGAGGGTTTTTTTTACTGCAAACTGGATTTCATTAATTTAACATACTATCAGTCATAACATGAGATTGTAGGAAAGTTAGACAATAATAAAATAAGGACCAAGGAAACCAATCTTGTATAGCTTGTTTAGTCAGCACAAGTATTTGCCTCCCTGTGCGCAAAGGTGAACGTTATATCTTGGAAGCCAAAGCACCAGTTATGTACTGTATCCATATAGTGACCAAGCACTAGGTTGTACGTTCTATCCATCAAAAGCTTGTAAATTGTGAGGTTGTCACCTCCGAATTCCACTTGTCTGTAACCCAATCCCCAGGTGGCTTGGATGGCTCAGATTAGTGCGGTAAATTCAGCTTCTTCCACAGTACATCGGCTTTGATACTTTCTCATTCCACAGTGTAGGACATTGCCCAAGAGTCGCGAGTGATCCATCCTAATGTGGAAATTGTGTCCCTCTCCCGATGTGCGGCATCGTAGTTGCACTTGACCCATCCGTAGGTAGGAAGAGGATTTTGTTAGGACTTGTGAAATCGTTTTTGGAAAGTGTAAGAGCGTTTTTTAATTTTATTTTAACAGAGCCTAATATACTACCAACAATTGTAGGAAAATGGGCTTTCTAAAATGCCGAAATATTATGCTGGCTTTTACTCGAGAAAATACATAAAATTCTAAGCTGTTTTTTCTTCTAAACTCCCTCACATTCCATACATTTTAGTGAATAAATAACACGGACTACATTAAAAACAGAAATAGACGCAATAAACTTTCTTATTCTCTTTTTAAAGATGGAATTTCATTAATATTGAACTGAACACATACATTACATAACGAAAGAGAAAAAATACTCCCTCCGTCCCATTTTAAAAGTCTTTCTAGACATTTTTTCTTGTTCCAATTTATAAATCCTTTTAGAATGTTTATGCAAATCTTTAATTTAGTTAATCTAATAATAACTAGAAAGATTTTTCTTATTGGTTAAAATATTTTTGGTTAGATATAAATAATACTTTTTAATACAAAAAGACAAGATTCTTAAATTTTCTCATTTTCTCTCAAAAGACTTATATAATGGGACGGGGAGAGTAATAAACATGATGAATAACAATAATCTTACATATCCTATATTTGGATAGTTTTCCTATGATACACTTGATAGTTCTGTCCAAAGTTTTTTTTATTTCTCTGCTTGTTCTCTTTTTATCCCCAATACCGGCTTGAGTATAACGCAACTTGATCGTGGAGGAAACTCGTTGCCAGATGCATGACTAATCCGGTAATAATGAGTCTTCTTTTTCCCTTGCAACTAATTTTGTAGAATCCTCAAACATTAAAATCCAAAATAGAAATCCATCATGAAAATCATGTTGAAGTCGTTGATGCGCCTCTAAGGAGCTTAGTCTAACTTCGACCTTCCAATCCGACAACATCCGTCGATCTTCTGGTCCGACCCAAAAAAACTATATCAATAGCACCAAAAACCGCCAATTAAAAATAAGTAACCGCCAAAATAGATTCGATGCAAATCATAAAAACAAAAGAGAAAAAATTAAAAAAAAAAACAAGAGAAACATTGAGGGATTGTTGGATCCGAAATCCACACAGAATACAAGGTATACGATTTGTCACAGGATATAAGAGAAAGACACTATCTTTATTGATTTTGAATTGAATGTTTGCAATGGTTACAAGCTCAACTTTAAAGAGAAAATTTGATCTCTCTTCCTAAGCTCCCCCTTCTCCTTTTATACTCATTTCACCTCGTAACTGCTCCATTAATGCGCATTAACTTCTCCTATTAACGCCGATTCTTCAGTTTTTATTCTCCCTCAGCTTGAATTTCTCGGGCCTTTTCCTCCTCTTGCGACTTGGACCGAATCCCCCTTAATGGGCCTCAATGGCCCATTGGCACCTCAGTTCTTTAATCGAATCCTGGGTCGGTTTACTCTAAACTGGGTACGGTGGGTACCACCTCCACCAATAGCCCCCCCAAAGCTTGGCTTATGGAAGCTCGACCTGAGATCTTGGGATTAGGATCTCTTGATTAACTCCTCTTAAGGCAAGAAGATCTTCGAGTGGACCTGATTTGGAGTTAACCGACCCGGGTTTCCTTAATCGAACTGGAGATCTGAAGATTGATTTGAGGATATTGTGTTTAGCGGTTTTTTAGAAAGATTTGGTTTATCGGTGGGCCCCGCTTGCGTCTAATCCGCCGCCCAGGTCACCACGCCCATGAGACGTGTCATTGAAAAGGTGGGACCTTCTGACTTTCCTTCTCATTGCGATTCGACTCCCCCTTTGAAGAAAAAGAAAAAGGTTTGCTCCGTTTCCTTCACTCTCTTTACTTGTTTGCTTTATTTCGTGATTTTTGTTTCCTCCCTTGCGATTCGCCTTCTGCAACCCTCGTTCGCCTGTGCTTCTCCTACTCCTAGAGAGTTTCCATGGACTCTGTCGCGCCTCTCGTTCGTAAGAAACCCTCGAAGCATCCTTCTGCTTCCACAGCCGCCTCCTCTTCTGGCCAGGACCCTCCGCCTTCGTCGCTGACGGTCAGGGATACGCTGGGGCCCTCCGCCGAAAGGCCCTTCTCTTCTTCTTCCCCGGTTGACCTTCCCATCCATCGCCCTGACCCTGGGGAGAAAGAGGAGTTCTCCCCTTTCTCACTCATCGTGAGAGAAGGGGAAGGTGAATCCGAGATGGCTGGTCTTGCTTGCGCGAATCCAGTGGTAATTCCGGCGGTGCCTTTAACTGTTGCCCCTGCCGCTGCTTTTTTCAACGCTTTGCCGACTACCAGCACGCCCAAATCAATTTACTCTTTAAGAGAAAAGTGTAAGATCTCAGATTCAGTGTTCATTTAGCTTCCTACCCCCTCAGAGAGGCCCTGGACCCCTCTTAAAGGCTTCTTCTGCTTGTATGAGTCCTACTTCCTCAAGAGCCATCTCTTTTTCCCTCTGCCAGAGCTCTTTGTCTTGTACTACCGGCGTCGGACCGTCGCTTTCTCCCAATTAACAGCGGGAACTGTCAGGACAATTCTGGACTTGATGGTCATTGCCGCAGAGAGAGACGTGGAGCTAGGAGTCCAATTACTGGAGCTCCTTACCAATTTCAAGGCTTCTGCTAAGACGGGGCACTACTATGTCTCAGGTTGCCCACAGCTGGTGGCGTTCCCTGAGACCAAGAACGATCTCTGGGAGCAGGCGTATTTTTATGTCCTGGCCGACTCCAACTCCCTGCCTGAGCAATTCATTGGTTCCACCCACCGGATGTGGAACCTTGACCCTGGTAGCCGACCTATGTCAGGTCGCTGTTTGCTCCGATTTACCCATCTCCATCTTTTCTAACTTGCTTTTGTTTCCCTATTCTGCAGTTGCTCCTATACGTTCGAAGCCTTCTCCGCGGGTTGACCTTCAGGAAGTGATAACATCTCTGAAGCGGGCTCCAAACAGATCCTGGGCATTCTTCACCCCTGACCGTATTGCTAGAGCTTTCGCCAGGGTCGTCGCAGCCAGGGCAGACAAACCTTCACCCCCTTCTCCTCCCTGACTTCAGTTATCTCCATCTGAGATGGTGCGCCCTTCTATTGTTATCCCTAGCCTGGAGCAACGAGCTGCGGAAGCTCGTCGCAAGAAGGCTGAAAAAGAGCAAGCTGTTGCTCAAAAAGCTGAGGAGGAGAGAGCAGCTGCTGCCAAGAAGGCGGCTGACGAGGAAGTTGCTGCTAGAGAGATGTCTAGCAAAGAATAAGAAGACCGGCTCTGGGCCGAGAGGGAGCAGCTTTTGAAGGAGGGTTGTCTCGACACTCAGGCCCCTGGCCCTTCTGAGAGCGGGGCGAGGACTCCTGCCCCCGAGAAGGCTCCTGCGAGCTCTGCTGCTGCTACCGGCTTGATGCCTCCCCCTCCTACGAAGGTCCCTGCTGCTGCTCCGCCCTCAAGCCGTGAGGCTTCTCTCGTCATGGTCAGCGAGGCTGCTAAGAAGAAGAAGGAAAAAGAGAAGCCCACTAGGAGCTCGGGCAAGGGGGACCCGCGAGCTCGCGACTCTTCCTCCAAGAAACGCACTTCCTCCCCCTCTACTGGCTCTTCCAAGAAGCAACGTACTGAGCAAGGGAGGGCCCCTAGCAGGAGCAGGTCGGGTGAGAGAGGTCCCCCTGACCGTCGAAGGTCGGAGGAGAGGAGGTTTGCTGACCCACCAAGGTCAGAGCCTAGGAAGCCGAAAGACAAAGGGCTTCCCGCGAGCTCAGAGCCCGCGACCCTCTCCTCCCAACCTCAGGACGCCGGCCTCTCCCTGAAGCTTGACTGACCTGAATCCTCCTCCCTTGGACACAGGAGGGAGGATTTGCAAAGTTCTGTGAGGGTGTCCAATTTCCCGACAGCCCAGCTCCTCCAAGGAAGTTTCAGCTGCAGACAGACTCTTACCAGGAATTCTGTGTTCGTTATGTTGAGGTAGCCTTCTTTGAACCCACATTTTCTAGCTTGACTCCTCCTCTCTAACTCCTAACTCTTCGTTCTCAGGGAATGGGCTTCTTCAACCGTCTTCGGTTGGAGTATGAGGCTGAGCTAGCCCGCATGAAGTCCCTGTGGTACCAAGATAGCCATGCCCTCACTGTTGAGAGGGGCATGTGTAACAAGGCGGTCAAAATGGCCAACGAGAAGGACTTCAAGCTGAAGGACATGGCCCGGAAGGTCGCTGAAGTGGAGGTCAGGAATGAAGCTCTTGAGGCATCCTGGCCTCAGGCTCTTAGGGAACTCAAAGCCTCTGAGGAACAGGCCCAGAAGAAGATGGAGGTGATGGAGAAGAGATTGGCTGAGGCCAAGACTAATGCCAATGACCTCTTCAACGAGCTGCAGGAAGCCCGCAGTGAGGCCCAAAAGGAAGAGGAGAGGACAGACGCCAAGCTGGAGGCAGCGGAGAAGAAGTTCTCTGACCTGTCGTGGCATTTCGATTGTGCTGCTAAGGCTCACGAGGAAGCAGTCTCCCGCCTCAAGGCGCAAATTGACAGGACAGCTCGGAAGGCCTCCAAGAAGGCTAGGAAGGAGGTTGCTGCTAAGTACAAGGCTCGTTTCTTGAAGGTTGAGCGGGCTATTGAGGACGCCAAACTTGTGCAGGAAAACGCTCTTCTGCAATCTCAAGCCCATGCCCGAGCTGAATTCATTGATAAAATTATGGAGAGCAAGGCCCAAGGGAATGAGTCCGATTTTAACGCTGAGAGGGAGGTTATGGCGGTAGCCCTTAAGGATTTTGCCGATGAGCTCAAGGAGATGGATGTTATTCAGCTCAATCTTGCTGAAGATCTCCGGGTTTCCCCGGTGTCAGACAGCTCTGAAGGGTCTTCCCTGGCTGTCTTCCTGGCTCCTACCCCTGCTGCCGCTGAGGTAGAGGTTTCCTCTATAGCTGCTGGTCCTCCCGAGCTCTCCATGGTCCCAGCTGCTTCAGCCTTGGCCCCATCTGAGGAGCCTGCTGCTGCTGATGACGCTCCTCCTGCTCCTCCGGTCCTCCAAATCGATCAGTTTGGGTCTAACGTTGTCGTCATCTCTCCAAGTGTCGCCTCCGAGCTTGCCTAGGACCGCGAAGGAACCTAAGAATAGGCCGCCTGTGGCCTTAGTATCTCTCTTTGTAATTTGTTTTAAAATTTTTGCCAGTTTCCGCTAGTATCTCTGCTTTCCCTTTTCTCTGAATTTTGACTTTTGGTACTTGGGAGGGCTTTTATCCAATTTTTCCAAGTTTAAGTTAAGATTTTCTCTTTTGTCCAAACTCAAACCATCCAGTCTCCTTGTCATCTTTTTTATGATAGTTAATCCAATGTTAGGCTTATTGGAGGCTGTTGTAGTAGGCGCGTAGAAGTATTGTTTGATTATTTTCCATGACAAAGCATTGACTCCATCTTGACGAGCTCTATGTTTCCTCTTCACATCTCTCCTTTTCTTGCTTGTGCTCTCTTTCAACATTGTGTTACCATCTTCATGCAATACTCTTTGATTATTTGGATCTCCTATGCCTTTAGCTCTTGATATTACATCTTTAACTGGTTTTACATGATTATTGTAGTCGACAGTATCTTCATTCCACGATCCACTGAATACACCTTGTGATAAAGTAGAGATGGCTTCAAGATCAAGCGAGGTCACAAACATATGATCATCAGAAAAACTTGTGGAAGTAGGATTAACAGTGCTGTCTTCTTGAGAAGGAAACCAAATTGGAGTTTGAAAAGCCACAAAAGGGGTAATAAACAAATCTGCTCAATTCGCTAGTATCTTTGCTTTCCATTTCCTCTGAATTTTGACTTTTGGTACCCAGGAGGGCTTTTATCCAAATTTTCTAAGTTTAAGTTAAGATTTTCTCTTCTGTCCAAACTCAAACCATCCAGTCTCCTTGGCATCTTTTTTATGAGAGTTAATCCAATGTTAGGCTTATTGGCCGCTGTCGTAGTAGGCGCGTAGAAGTATTGTTTGATTATTTCCCATGACAAAGCATTGACTCTATCTTGACGAGCTCTATGTTTCCTCTTCACATCTCTCCTTTTCTTGCTTGTGCTCTCTTTCAACATTGTGTTACCATCTTCATGCAATACTCTTTGATTATTTGGATCTCCTATGCCTTTAGTTCTTGATATTCCATCTTTAACTGGTTCGACATGATTATTGTAGTCGACAGTATCTTCATTCCACGATCCACTCAATACACCTTGTGATAAAGTAGAGATGGCTTCAAGATCAAGCGAGATCACAAACATATGATCATCAGAAAAACTTGTGGAAGTAGGATTAGCAGTGCTGTCTTCTTGAGAAGGAAACCAAATTGGAGTTTGAAAAGCCACAAAAGGGGTAATAAAAAAATCTGCTCAATTCGTTCTTGATTTGCTCAAGAATGTCGAGAGCAATGCTGAGGTGAAAGGTTTGGATGTTGATGCACTCTTCATACCACACATCCAAGTTCCTTATTGATGCTCAAATGCCTAGGCTTTGTTTTGCTTCCTTGTATTTTTTTACATCCCGATTCAAAGTTGTTGTTTTGCTTTTGGGTTTCCGATGTAGCGGCGTGTTAACGGGAGAAAGTCGTGAAAAAGGGAGTGTTGCTCCCCGTCACAAGTTCTGCGACTTGCAGAACGCGAGGGCCCTCTCATTGAGTTCACT
>OVAN01007610.1:0-19404 GCA_900406275.1 Anastatica hierochuntica | reverse complement strand
CTTTCAAAAACACCATACAAGTACTTTGAACAGAAAACAACAACAGAACTAGGATCCTCTTAGTCTGTTGGTTCTAGCCTACAACAACTCAATAGCCGAATACAAGGATCATGAGTTCCTACCTCTAGACTTCGTACAAAAGCCAAAAATACTTCTCTGAGTTTTTTCCCAAGAAAACGTCAAAGAGAGATGAAGACAACCTATTCTTTTTATATTGTTGTCACGAAAACTAAACCCTAGAAACTAGATAAATACGAAATAAAATTACAATAATATTTCGTATTTATCTACTTCTAAACAATCTTCCAAACAGAATATTCTTCAGTATCTTTCAGTAGATATGATTCTCCGAATCTTCCTGATTCACCAAATCTTTGTCATCCTTATCCAGAATCCTGCTGTTGCTTCTGCTCCTGTCACATCTCCATTCGTCTGACTGTAACAAGTACTGTCACAGGTACTGTAACAGGTGTTGTAACAGGTACTGTGACAAGTGCTGTAACAAATACTGTAACACGCACTGTAACACGTACTGTGACAAGTACTGTAACAAGTCTTGCATCTTCAAGATGCATTACATCCTACGAAACTCAAAATGAAGGTTGTCCATAAGAAAAATATATAATTTTATTTTCTACTATTGAAAAATGAATATTAAATTTTATATTTCTTAGACCATGATAGACATACATATATTTAAGGTTTTGAGGCTCGAAATGCATGCTTACTAAGCTGCCTAAATCTTTGCTCGCTGTAAGGAGAAACAATATTTCGTCGACTAGAGAGAATTACTGCTATTTAAAAGAAAAAACATTCCACAAATAGTAATAACTAACTAAAATAAAAGTAAATCTACGAAAAAAAGAGAATCTTATCTGCAAAATCTTCAAAGTTCATAAAAATTGACTGGAAATTATACAATAAAAGCATGAACTAAAACCCTAAACTCGACATCTATGAATCTACATATAGAGACATTACTCAATAGGCTTAAGCTACAAACTAGGAGTTTTAGACTTAATTCTCTTGTAACGTTGCTCATTATCAACTTATCAAAAAAGAATATATTATAATCCTTGCTTTTTGCAGTAGTTACCTTCACAGATTGTTGATAGACAGAGAGGACTATCTAGAAATTATGTGGCAATGAGCGTATTATACCTTACTGGCGCAATAACTACCAAGAACGCATATCACAAGGTTGAACTTGGTACTTTGAAACAAAAGTTGCAAGAGCTGACAAGAAACATGGGAGGTGGAGCATCCATGATGACGGAGAACACAACCTTCGTATTAGAGAGATAAGCGATGAAAACCAAAATGGACAAATACTCCCAGAATCTAAGTGTGTAGGTCCAAAAGGTCACACAGCTGAAAGCGGAGAGCCTAACCTTGCGAGAGAAAAACTCTACATCACTGAATTGAGACGATCAGTTAACCAAACCAATTTTAGATTCCCATATATCCCATGCAATCTCATAACACACAACTCACAAGAAATGACTCTTTCCGCACACCAACAAAGACATGAAAAACCGTATTTTTCCATACTTTTAAATAAAATTTTTATTTTAAAGATTTTTAAGCTTTTCTTTATGCAATTTTCTTATATTTTTAGCGTTAATGATAGCGTGTCAAGTTTCACCTAAAAGACACTCTGCTACAAGTGAACAACAAAGTTGCAGTACTTCAAGTTATCGATCCCACGAGAACTCAGATCTCACACTACAAACTTTAGGATCAATTTGAGATAAAACATAAAATAAAAAGGTTGTTTGGTGAGTTTAAAAGTAAACGACAAAAATTCAAAATAAATAAAAGGATATAAATCAATGGAAAAAAGCGTTAGGCACATAGGAAATTGGCAGAGAATTATGCATCATAGAAGAAACCGATTTGTTAATGGATTAGAATTAAGCAACGTCTAGAATTTGAAAACACTAATTTAGATCCTCTCCGCTTTCAAGGTTCGGGATTCTATGCTTAAGTATCAAGGGACATAGACTTTTGCATGGCATTGTAATAAATAAACATGCATTATATTGATACAAGTTTCGATAAGTTCATTGAGGCACGACGATCTACTTTTGAAGCCTCCTTGAAACTCAGCTTGTCAAATATTTAGTTCATGTGATTTAACAAGCTTTTGGAATGAAAATCTACCTATGGAAAGACTACTAGATGCGCTGTAGAGTATTCACACATAAAGATCAACCGAGACAAAGACTATGAATCCCCAATCAAATACTAGCATCTTATGATATCTTTATCTCTTTGGGAAGCCTAAATACCTAACTAATGAACTACTCTGATATGAAGCACAAAAAAGAGGAAGCAATCAATGAGAAAAACATCATAGAATAAATCAAAAGTAAAGAAATCTTTTGTATGACAGTGTATGGAATGGATCTCTCCAAAGAACACTTAGAAACTTCAAGAAAAATGGAAAGATCTCTCTAAGCTTTTGACGGCTCTGTAACTCCCTATGAAATTTCGTGGCACTCTCTATTCATAAGGCTAAAAATAATTATTTATAATGCGAGGGCTTCTTAGGACGTCCTTGGTTATGTCAGTTCTTGCGTAATCAAAATTGGTTAAGTGAACCGAAATCTTTCTCGGATAACAAAATGCTTATGTTACAGGAGTGTGCCAAAAATGGAAACTTAGCTGGTGGTGGCAACTCCATCACCCCGTTATAGCTTCAATCTTGCTCCACTTGCTTCATTTGCAAGACAATCAGACATGTCTTCGCTTAAATGGCTATAACCTCTCGATCACAGCTCCAAATGACTTCAAACTACTTGCATTTGAAAGCTAACTCAAATTTACAACTTCTGAACATATTCAAGATCAATCCAATGAAGGGAAGACCTTGGTTTGTAACATTCTCTCGGATGCTGAGAATCTGTCCAAATTGGTAAAATGCAAAACTCAAGTGTTTGAACTTTCGTCTTCTTGATCCGTCAATGAAACTTTCTTGGTAATATTAATGAGGTACAATTAGCACGTTTCTCCATCCTTTTTGATACTTTAACTTGATTAGTTCTTAAAATCACAAATAAGAGAAAACTACCTCTATAGATCGAAAAAATATTAAAACCTGCAAATAAATAAGTAAAGTTCTATTAAAAACGGTTAAATAATAGTGTTATCAACTCCTCTGGACTTAGCTTGTTACTTGTCTTCACGCAAAGAAAATCCAAGAATGAAAAAGAAGTTTGAAAATGCGGAAACAAACCTTTGTTGTCTTAAACATCTCTTTGGGGTCCTCTCGGTCATCTCCACAGAGAAGCACAAACATACTGAGATCAACTTCCACATACTCCCTTTTCTCTTAGAACCCATCCCAATTTGAGCCAAAATCACAAACGAAAACTACATCTCTACTGGCTCCTATTAATTTTAAGGTGCAGTCTAATCGAGGGAATATCGATCTACGGACAATTGTCTCATTACTCAATCAAGTTTCCATCCACATAAAACCTTCATCAAGTCTTATCCCGTTCTATTTTTATACTTTAGAGGTTGATTTTTCCCTAGTTTTCTTGGATATCATTTTATTTTCTCTACCGATCTCTTTTTCTCTATTTTTTCTTTTTTCTTTTCTTTCTTTTCTAATTTAAGCACAATTTAAATAAGTCTCCATTAGTCTATAGAGTTCAAAAATTTTTAAGATATTTGCTCATTTGCTTATTTCATCGAACCTTAAATCCATTTTATATGAAAGAAATAGTATAAGAGACATCACTTACTAGGAATTAGTGTCAGACCTGAAAGAAGAGTCTATCCAGAGCATACCAAGCCCCAAGATGAGAAACTAAATTCATTTTAAGGTGGAACCAACTTTGAAAATCGAGTTCTAAAGGGACACGGTCGTCCTGGTAGGTCGATCGACTTATAGGCTTTCGTCTAGTAAAATCTGCAGTCAATAACTACTGTAGGAATAACACAAAAGTTAGCACGAAACAAAAAAATTTTGAGCTACAAGATCATAGATTCCAACATGTGTTTGACTTAACAAAACATAAAAATGATAAATCCCCTCGGACTTACCTTGCACTGTCTCAGTGCAAAAGCAATTATTAGTAGGGAGTAAAAAACTCAATAAAATATAAATAAAAATATAAATGAAATAAAAAAGACAATGACTCGAATAATGATACCTGATAAAGACTCAAAAGTCTGCTGAATGTGAATCATCTGGGGAGTGAATGCTCAAAAATGCGTACGGATCCTGTGTGGGAGTGTATCATGCGTGTGCTGAGAAGTCACTCTAAGACGTGCCTGATTTCTCAGCCGCATCATGTTCAAAGTCCTAAACTAGAGAAAAACTCTCTAAGTCTGCATCATCAGCTGGGTCAGCTCTCTCTCTACGACTACTGCTGAAAACTCCTGGTACAGCTTGTTTCATAACATGAAAAAATTTTCTCATCATCCTCTCCAGGTTAAATTTCCTACTCCTCTATGTAGCTTGGGCAGTTCGAAGATCCTCCAAATACTTTGTTTGTGGTACAGAATCTGAAGCAACCATGCTCCTAGGAAGTGATCCTCCTCCTCGTGCAGCAGCCTTGCCGACAAACGCCTTGGCTCTATGATAGTCCCTCATGCCAAGGATAGGGAACTCTGGAGATCTCCTCAAAATCAGAGAAGGAAAAGGGTCGAAAAGATTGTTACCTTCATGCAGAGATGGAAGTGATGAGAAAGGTAGACTGTAGCAAGCTGGCTCTGTGTCGTGAAGAGGCATGAAATGGTAGGCAAAGATCTCAGTACCCTAAATCCATCCCGCAAGATAGCGAGATCTAGCAAGTGTTGAAACATACAATGATCCACTACAATCCATAGGTGTCTTGGCACTCAAGTTTACTCCTCTAGAAGTGACAATAGTAGTGATGATCTCTCAAAAATAAAATCTGTAGTTGAGCTCTCTAGTCTACTTACTAGCCTCGTGCTTCACATTTATCATCCTCCTAGCAATGAGAACGCAATAGTTGGCTCTCTGAGTACTAGAAACAAAAGGAGAGATGAGGATAAAGAACTCATCCCCTAGTACTGAACTCTGCTCGGTCCTACTGAAGGTCCTCTATGAAATGAGCTAATGCACATACTGAACCGTTGGATGTCCAATCGTGGCCTCCTTTAAATGCCTTGGCTTAAGTGTCTCATGAGCAAATCAATCCCAAATAGTGTAGACCGTGTGATCCAAGCTAAACTTGGCTTCATCTAAACATTCCAAATGCAAAATCTCAGACAACTTGCCAATAGTCAAAGAGTAAGTGGTACCTCTAGCTGAGAAAGTGAGAACTCCATTTAGGGCCTTAGCTCATTTTTCCTTAAGATATGAGAACTCAATAGTGCTAAGGAACTCCTAGGTAAGTTCCTCATAGACTGGGAAATAAATCTCTACAAAAGCTCTCAACTTCAAAGCTTCCAACAACCAAGTGGAATCTCTTGTCAATCCTAAAGGTTCAAGTTTTGGGAAGTGGATCTTCAATGGAGCTTGAACCTTTATGGTAGAAAGTCATTCTACATAATCGAAACTTGGATCTGTCTTGTATCTAAAAACTCTTCTTCTCGGTTTCGGAGGAGCCAAAACCATGAGCTTAAGTCCCTGAGCTCTTCACATTCTTTGCTTCTTTGGTGGTGGAGACTTGGGCAGATCATTGATGATTTGAGAAACCGGAATGAAAACCATCTCTTCTCCTTGTGTTTCTTCTCCATTCTCATATGATTCATCACTTAATGTAGCTTAACTCTCAACAGCTATATCCTTTCCATGCTTTTTTGTGATCTTCTTTGAGTTCTCCTAAGTAGTTGGTTTCATCTTCTTGGATTTTGCGGATTTCGAAGGATTTTTTTTGTTCTTGAATCTTTAGAGTTATTTCCTTTCAGATAGCTATCCTTGTTGATTTTCTCTCAATCTCCTCACTTCCATTATTGAATGTACTCTCTAGACAGATCGGGGACCAATTTTTTGCAGAACCGGTCGCGCATTTCAAGACAGTTGGTTGTGGGAGTCACGAACAAGGGGTCATGGCCGTGTGACCGGCGCGAGCATTTTTGTGGCAAAGGTCGGTGTTGCCTTGTCCGCCAACCAGTCCTAGGGCTCAATTGGCACGCGTGTTCAGGTCCCTTAGATCGTGACACTGGTCGCGTGCCCTGGTGTAGCATACACCGATCTAGGAGCCTTTGTGTGCCAGTCGGGTTGTGTTCTCAGCCGTTCTAGGTTTTCCTTGGTTATTTCGCATTTCGATCGGTTGTTTTGAATTCAGGTTGGTCGGTTAATGTTCCAAGATGTCTTTTATGGTATCAAAATGTTTTTAAAATATTTTTGATGGTTGATTTTCCCGAAATAATTGAAGATACAACCAATTAGATGTTCTTGATTTCTTGAAACTTCTTTTTGACCCGCTTATGAACTTGTTTGGATAGTTGGTTATTGTTGCTCAAATTTTAAGAGTCATATGGTTAATTTTTAGTTTGCCAACCTAATTCTTATATAAAAATGACACTTTTGGCGTAGCCAAACTCATTGCCTAGCTGGCAAAGACGTAATTTTAGCAAAAATTAAAATTTGAAAAATCAAAATTCTAACTGGGGTGTTTTGTTTATAATGGTCACTTTACTCGGGCATCTTCGATGATTTGAGTTAATTTTCTTGGCGTGTACTTGGAATCTCCATGTTCCTTTTTGTTAAGAAACTTGATCCTCCGGACAACTTTTGATTTTGACCTTTCCAAGGTCGGTTTCTCTAGGGAATCTTACCTTTCATATAGTGTTAGTTTATAAAAAATGAAGTTCGGAGTTTGTTTACCTCTTTTGGTACTTTTTAAGAATTTCCGGGATAGATCTTAGTTATTTAGTATAATCAAATGATGGCATTTCTCAAGATTATCTTCTTGGTTCTTCATGATATCATCACTTTGTTCGACAAACTATAAATTTGAAAACTTAGCTTGATTGGCAGTCCTTAACATCCTTCTCCAGTATAAAATGAATGTTTGGAATGGTCTAGGAGATGGCTTAGACTATTTGGATCTTTTTTCTTGCCAAAATTGAAAAACAGATTTTGAGGCATTATGTTCCTGACACCTGTCAATTGCTATACTGTGGCACACTCCAATATTGTGTTAGTTGTCACCCAGTCACAGCAACTTTCAGGTTTGTTCTCCAGTCCGAATTTTTTTTGTTTTTTTTCTTGATTTTCTAAAATCCTGAAAAAAATAAAAACTAACTACTACACATCTGAATAAATCCTAGAAAATTAAAAAATAATTTAAAACCATGTGGGTTGCCTCCCAAAAAGCGCTTGTTTTGAGTCTTTAGCTCGAGTCCTTTCACTTTTTAGGCATGATTGGTTTCCAGTAAAGGAATTGTGGTTCCTTTAGCTTCTTGAGTCTCTGAAATTGGTGGTGTAGAGAGTGATTTGAGATTATCAAGCATGCCTCCAATAGCTTCACATACATCATAATTGCCTTCGGGAATAGCTTAAGAGTGTTCTCGAGCTTCTTTTTGTAAACTTCATCGTTCATCACATCAAGACCAATGGGGATTAGGATCTTGAATTTATCATAGGATGTTGGCAACTTGTAAACCTCTTCCTCTTCTTCATCCATGTCTAAGAAAGGGTCAAATTTTACCTTGATGGCACAAGAATATCTCAATTCATCCATATTCGTCGGTTTTGAAGAAATTGACGTTTTGATGGATGTAGCTTCTTTCTTTGAGACTTTTTGCGTCTTGTGGCTATCTCCAGGGTCTAAACTAATATTCTTGTCCTCCAAAATAGCTTCATTTTCTCTAGATTTGTAGCTCATAGCTGGGTAATAGACTTGCTTGTTCACTCTTGCTAACCAAATCCTTTTGTTGAGGATATCTAAGATTGCTCCAACAATAGCTAAGAATTGGAAGCCAAGGATCAATGGATTTTTCTACCCTCCTTTAGTTAAAACAAATTGAAAGTTAGTAGGTATGAGACATCCTCCTACTTAAAGCATAGCATCTTGCAAAAATCCATATGGTGTAGATGTAGACATATCAGCATACTCGATAGAGATTTGAGATGGTCGAAAGTTAGAGAGGCTTAAGTCCAGACCCATGTTTAGTGGAATCATATTTGCATTAGCTCCAATATCACATTGTCAATCATCAATCCTAACATTTTTTTATTGAGCAAGGAATCATGAACTTCCCTTGGCATTCGACCTTCTCTAAAGGAATCATCTTGAGTCTCTTCTTGTAAGCTCTCTTAGATTCGTTTGGTAAACAATCCAGAGGCAATTTTACTTGAGAATTGAGGTATTGAAGAGGTGTCTTATCACTTGATACAACCTCCTTAGCTTCCTTTAATTTGGCGACCTTGCTGAAGGATTTCGCCGGGTTTCACTTTTTCTATACAGCTTCACTTGTTTGATGATTTGAACTTCAAGCATCTGTACATGAGTAGCAATGGCTTCCTACTTTTTCGTAAGATCATTGTAGACATTTTCCAGCCTCTCATTAACTTCCCTTGTGGTTTTGTTTCATCTCTTGTGAGATTTGCTTCAACATTGTCTCAAGCTTGCTCTCTTGTAGATTCGATGCATTTGCTTGAGGATATGTGAGTGGTTACTTCCATTGGTACATTCCTTCATTAAAAGGTTGTTTCCTAGCCTTCTAGGAAGCTCCTTGTTGGGAGTTTTGAGGTGGATTGTATTTATCGTGAGGGTTCTCTATGTTAGTATTCCGGTAGGACAAATTTGAGTTGTTTAGTTATCCTTGCTTGTATCCCTTGTTTCCAAAATTTTTACCAATGTACTTCACTTCTTCATCATTCTCCTCAGTTCGATCTTCTAAATACATCATATTTGGAGCTTTATTAGCATCTCCAATGGTTTCGACAACATGAACTCCTCGTCTATCTTTTAGTAGGTGAGAAATCATCGTCTTTAGCTCTGATATTTTCGCGGCTTCTATTGAATTAATAGATCCACACACATTTCTATCATAAATATGACTACTATTGGTGTCACTAGCAGCTAGGTTTTCGATCAAAAGCTTGCTTTAGACACAAATTTGGTCATGAAACTCCCATTGCTGGCTGTGTCTAGAGAGAGCATGTATTTATGGTCGAAACCTTTGTAGAAGATGTTCTATAGATTTCCTTCAGATAAACCATGGTTTAGACAGTCCGTTATGTACGCTTTGAACCATTCTAATGC
This sequence comes from Anastatica hierochuntica, assembly GCA_900406275.1. Classification (NCBI taxonomy): domain Eukaryota; kingdom Viridiplantae; phylum Streptophyta; class Magnoliopsida; order Brassicales; family Brassicaceae; genus Anastatica; species Anastatica hierochuntica. The sequence goes on along the minus strand of OVAN01007610.1, from coordinate 10,207 downwards.
TTCATAAAAGGATTTTTTAGGTCCTTGTTGAAAGCCTGATATTTTGCTTCGAGTGGAGTTCGATCTCTCCTTAGTATAGAGTTGGTTCAGGAATGCACCATTGTATTCGTCCTTAGTGGTGATGGATTGTGGTCGTAGCGACTACATCCATCTAAGAGCCTTATCATTCAATGAGAATGTAAAGAACTTACACTTAAAGAAGTCCAGTGGAACTCTATTTTTACACGTAGTACTGCATATTATCTTCAAATGTGTCGATATAGTTAAGTGGATGTTATGTTGACAGTCCATGGAATTGATTTTGCTTTACCAAGACTATGATCTGAGGTTTAATCTCAAAATCATTCCTTTGAGGTTGAGGAGGTCGAATTGGATTCATATAAAAAAAGCATTGGAAGAATCGAAATCTCTAATAGTTTGAGGATGGTGAGGCTGATTATGATGAGCTTGTCTTTGAGGGGGCTGATTATGAGGTAAAACCTGGTTAATTAAGGCTTGAAGTACTTGTGGGAGTTGTTGTAATCCTACTAAATTCCAAGCTAAATTTTGTTGTGGGTTATCCACTTGAACAAGTGCATTTCCTCTTCTGGGTTGGTTTTGTGGAACGGGGGCAACACCACGAGGTTCATTTCAGTTTTCTTGGACTCCTTGAAGTCCTACAGCAGCATGTAAGTTGGCGTTAGGTGGAAGAAGGGCAGCAGGGGTGACGGCTAGTCCATGGCCAGCATCTACGTCTCCTTGTTCAATGAGAACAATTTGATTATCCACAAGATGTGGCTGCCCGTGAGGAGAATTTTGGTTTCGATTTTCCATAACAACTAATATTTCTTTCTTTTGTCTCCCTAAGGTCCATTCAATGATGTCAATGGGAGGATTGGTTGTAGATGGGTTGTCCAAAGAAGATCTCCTTTGCATAAAACCTGAAAAGAAAAACGAAAAGGAAGTAAAAACTGAAAATGAAAATGTTCTAAACTAAAATCAATAAAGAAAAGCTCGTAGGTAACAAATCACGTCCTCGACAACGGTGCCAGAAAGTTTAAAAGTGTGTCAAGTTTCACCCAAAAGATACTACTGCTTTAAGTGAACATCGTTATTGCAGTACGTCAGGTTAACGATCCCACGAGGACTCAGATCTTCCACTACGAATTTCAAGATCAATTTGAGCTAAATCAGAAAATGAAAAGGTTTTTTGTGAGTTTAAAAGTAAAAGATGACAACTCCAAATAAATAAAAGGATGTAAATAAATGGAAAAAGCGTTAGATACATAGGACATTCGCAGAGAATCATGCATCATAGAAAAAACCAATTTGTTTCGGGATTAGAATTAAGCAACGTCTATAACTCAAAAACACTAATTTAGATCCTCTCCACTTTCGAGGTTCGGGATTATATGCTTAAGTATAAAGGGACATCGACTTTTGTACGAACTTGTAATAAACAAACATGCATATCTGGATACATGTTTTGATAAGTTCACTGAGTCAAGGCAATCTACTTTCGAAGCCTCCTTGTAACTTAGCTTGTCAAAGATTTAGTTGAGATTTTTCAACAAGATTTTAGAATGAAAATCTACCAATGGACAGACTACTAGATGCGCAGTAGAGTAATCATGCATAAAGATCAACTGAGACATAGAATATACGAATCCCGAATCAAATGCTAGCATCTTATGATAACATGATCTTTTTGGGAAGCCTAGAAACCTAACTAATGAACTAATCAGACATGGAGAACGAAAACAGTAAGCAATCAATGAGAAAACATCATAGAATAGATCAAGAGTAAAGAAATCTTCTCTATGAAAAAGTATGGAATGAATCTCTCCAGAGAACACTTGGAAACTTCAAAAACAACGAAAAGATTTCTTAAGCTTTTAAAGGCTAAAAAAATCTCTGTAAAATTTCGTGGCTATCTTTATTCTACAAGCTAAAACCAATTATTTATAATGCTATGGCTTCTTTGGTCGTCGTTGGTTATGTTCGTTCTTACACAATCAAAATCGGTTAAGCGAACCAAAAGATATGAGTCGAAATCTGTCTCTGAACACAAAAACGCCTCTGTGACCGGATAGATACGTCTTCATCACCCAGTCACAACTTCGATCTTGCTCCACTTGCTTTATTTCCGAGACTGATAGACACGTCTTCGCTTAAACTACAATAAATTCTCGGTCACAGCTCCAAATGATTTTAGAGAACTTGCATTCGAAAGCTAACTCAAAATGCCAACTTATGACCAACCTTCATTCATGATGATCTTTCTGATGCTGAGAATATGCCCAGATTGGTAAAAATAAAAACTCAAGTTTTTGAGCTTCTGTCTTCTTGATCTGTCAATGAAACTTTCTCGGTAGTATTAATGAGGTCCAATTGGCTCATTTCTCCATCTTTTGTTTGATGATTTAACCTGATTAGTTCCTAAAATCACAAATAAGAGAAAACTACCTCTAGAGGTCAAAAAAACCTTAAAAACCTGCAAATAAATAAGTAAAAATCCAACTAAAAATGGTAAAATAATAGTCTTATCAGTTAACTGCCATTTTAGGTAAAACATGCATTTTTGAGCAACTTGAACCCATTTGGAGAAAACATTAGTTTCTGGACCGTTTACGTGCATTAAAAAGACCTTCCCAGAAAAAATGGCCTTAGCCTCAACTTATTTTTATTAAATTTGGTCAGAAACAAAGGATATTTAATTAAATTTCAGATGCACTTGGTTTTAGGTCAATTGGATGTTTATATCAAAAGATATATGCATCTTAGTGAAGTTTGGTACGTCTTTCCTAAACTTGAAGTATGCGTAGAAAGGGGCCAGCAACGGTTCTAGGAAAAAGCACTACATAAAACCATGCAAGCATATTCCACAACGAGTTGGAGTACATTTATACATCGGTTTTGTCCAAAAATAACTCCAAACTCGGTGGAAACAAAATTCAAAACTAACTTAACTTAAACCTGACTTTTCTTGACTTAACTGTATAAGTACTTTTCTTCAACGTTTTGTGAAGAGAGAGCCACCTTATATAGCAAAAAAATTACATTTAACAGAGGAAATTTATCCTTACTTCCGTTGGAGAATTTGATCTCAAGCATTGCCACTGAGAGAAATATTTCTACTCATGTATCACCAGATAGAAGTTCTCTAAACCTTATTGTTTCTCATTATTTGAATTGAGATATTATCCATTGATTAATATTGATTTTCATGTCTGTCTATATGTGAGTAGTCGTATATTAGGCTGTAAAAATCGTAGGTTTCCTGATTTCATAAATTTACCGTATTGACATAGGGAAAATCAATTGATTCTTCATATTTGCTTGATTTTGATGCTCTTAGCTAATTTGACACCTAGGAACTATTCTAAGATAAATTTACATTTCAAAAGCTTGACTAATCATCTAAACTAGTATCCGATGGGAAATTTGACACATGCATGGATTGATAAATGTTTGTACACAATTGTATCTTGGTCGAGTTAAATGCATATTTTTCTTCAATAAGGAGCAACTAAAGCTGAGTCTCTTGGTAGTAAGGATCATAGAATCCCGAGTTTTGAAAGTGAAGAGGATTTACATTTGTATTTTTAATTCTAGAGAGGTGTGTAGTGTTTCCCAGAAAATCGATATTCTTTGAATCATGTTTCCATGAAATTTATCTGCCTAGCATTTTTATCCATTAAATTTCATTAATTTTATTTAGTATTTTGTGCTTATTTTCTGAGTATTTAGTTTAGTAATGGATAAAAAAGAAAAAATCATATCTTCTTTGAGCTTAATTCAAATCTGATAAGTTATACTACATTGCTTAATATGGCGGACTGAAACTCTATATACTTGTTTTGGCTATATTTTCATGTATTTTAGGACAATATAGTATGTATTTTCATAGCTTTTAAAATGTATATAATGCATTTTGTCACTAGGACTCATATAGTTTAGGTATTGAGTCTAGACTTAGGATTTATTGCATTTGCATACTTTTCTTTGCATATGTAGGTTATACCTTTGGAGAGACTCAATGGAAGGCTTTGATGATGAATTATAGATGAATTTAAGGACAAGAATAAATAGGAAGAAAGACTAGAAGCATTTGGAGAAGGTGGAAGAAAAGGATCAAAGAAATAATCAAAGAAGAAGCAAGGAAGTTGTAATGCAGCCCACAATCCACCTGCAAGATCAATAGCTCACAACGTTGGATAGGTGATCGGGAAAATTGAATTCGATGGTGAGCAACATTGGACCAATTTTTCACTACATCCGAGCCATTTTGCCTTTAAAGCAACATCTCCACCTTCCAACTTGTATAATTCGCCACCACAACCAATCAAGAACATAAATTAAGCGTCGCCTCACTGCAGGCATAGGCTCCTTCAATAGCTTTCGGTCTTCATCAGACCCACCTCAATCTGCTCGTTGTTGAGGCCAAGCTACAAAAAGCTGAGGAGACGCTTGTGAAAACACAAAATGAGTTGACCTTCTTCAAAGAGAAGAATAACTCTCATACCCTCTTACTATGAGTTGATCTTATTTTTATTTTACCTTTAAAATATATTTATGTAATTAAATTTTATTTTTTATTTTCTTTTTAATATATGAAAAAGATATTGCTATGGAATTGCGCATAATCCTCTGAAATTCCTAGCAATATATATATATATATATATATATGAAAAAAGAATTTTCTATGGAATTACGCATAATCCTCTGAAATTCCTAGCAAAAAAGATTGCAAGGACTATTTGACGTTACCGAGAAACTGCCTCACAAAAATGTTTTGAGGCATTTGCGAGGATTACTCGCAAACCACTTGCAACCATTTTGCTAGGCAATTGTGAGATAACTCCCAAATACAAAGAAAATTATTAGTGATTCAATCGAAAATGCCTTGAAAAATTTGTGTGTTCCTTATTTCTAGCAAATCTCTCGCAAAATTCTAGTCGCAAACTACTTGCAAATTTGCGAGGATTATTAGACTTAGTTATTTCCCCCACAATTTTTCTAGGAGTTAATGACCAATATTTGTTTACGAAACACGATTTGCCATTGAAAACCAAAAAAATTGAAAAAAAAAATCGAAATATCCAAAAAGATTTTCATTTTTTTTCAAACTTCCATGTAGTTTGCATTCACATGTATAAACTTAAATAGTTAGTGCGTATATGATTGCATGAACATAGGGAACAACGATGAGAATGTCTTGTAGGTAGTTAAGTCTTCCGTAATGTTCAATGCCCATATTAGAATTACAATAATGCTTAGACCGAAAGTTTTAAGAGAATAAAAAAACTAAATTTAGTAGAAACTAAGAATCTAAGAAGGACTGAAGAACATGTTTAAGAACATTGTAGAAATTGAGAGAATAATATGATTAGAAAGTCTGAATTTTATTAATGAACAAATGATAGTCTTTTATAGACTTCTACAAAAGCATAAGGCTTAGAGAACATAATGAATCAACCCTTAAACATATGCTAAATGAGGACAGTACTAAATCAGCACATGACTGGAAGGAGCCAACTCATAGGACCGTTGGAGGCTGTTCAGATCATGCCAGCACACCAAGTGATCTCCTTATGGTCCACACCAACCTCTAATTCGGACATAAGAGGTAGAAAGTAAGTTCTTCTCCTTTTACCTCTTTTACCCACCGTAAATCATGTTTAGCAAAACAGAATAGCTAAAATGTTCTCTTTAGAAGTTCCATTTGATCAATACTTCCCCTCAAGCTTAGACTTTGGAATCACACGAAAAGACTAAGCTTGGAAGACAGCTGATTAGTATCACCTCATTAAAAATTTCAATGTGGAAAACCACATGGGACAAAACTACATTGAGAGAAAAAGAGTATGATCTAATGAGCTAGAGGACATTTGATCATGGAAGAGTCAAACCTACAAGTTCAAGTTCTTTCACAAATATGTTTGCAAACCTTGAGACTTGCGGCCTTAGTGAAGATATACGCGAGCTAATACTCATTCTTTGTGTAACACGGAAGAATAACTCCTTCTTCTATCTTCTCCCGAACCTTGTGGTAATATATCTCGATGTGCTTAGTCCTCTCATGATATACGGAGTTAGTAGTTATGTACATGGCGGCTTGATTGTCACAATGAAAGGTGATAGAATGGTCTTGTTCGATCCTTAAGTCTTTGAGAAGAGTCTTCAGCCAAGTCTATTAATTAGTAATCTTACTCATAGCTCTATATTCCGCTTCACCACTTGAACATGACGCAACCTTTTGCTTCTTTGTCTTTCAAGTAACCAAGTTTCCACCAATGAATGAACAAAAGCCAGTAGTAGACTTCCTATTAATCCTATCTCCTGCCCAATCCGCATCACAATACCCAACAATTTCACTGTTTTCGTTCTTTCCCATCCAAATACCTTCACCCAGAGACAATTTTTTATATCTAAAGATCCTTTATAACATGCTCCGATGATAAACTATAGGCTCTTTTATATGTTGACTAACTTGGTTAACTGCAAAGCTCAAATCTAGTCGTGTGAGTGTGAGATAGATAAGTTTACCCACGAGTCTTCTATATTGTCCAACATCCGCAAACTTCTCCTCATTTTTCTCCCCATCTCAATAGACCTTATAGCCATCCTCAAGTGGTGTCTTTGCTGCCTTCGAACCAAGTTTACCCGTTTCTTCTAATAAATCAAGAGCATACTTCCTTTGAGATAGAAATAAACCTTCATTGGACCTATATACCTCAAGACCAAGAAAATACTACAATTCTCCAAGATCCTTGATGTCAAAATCTTTCTTCAAGAGTTCTTTTGCTGCTTGAATAGTCTCTTTGTCATCCCCACTCACGATTAGATCATCAACATAAACCAAGATTACCACTAGTCCTTTAAATGTCTTAATCATGAATAGAGTATTATTCAAGTGAGATCTCTTGAATCTATTATCCATCAAGGTCGAGCTTAACTTGTGATACCAATCTCTTGGAGATTGCTTTAAACCATATATAGCCTTTCGTAGTCTAAGTGCTTGTCCGAGTTTACAAAGATCTTCAAGACCGAGAGGTGGAAACATATATACTTCTTCTTTGAGTTCTCCTTTAAGAAAGACATTTTTCATATCCGTTTCCCACAAGTCCAAAGATATATTAGTGGCGAAAAAAAGCACAACTCTTACGGTGTTGAGCTTAGCCATAGGAGCAAATGTCTCTTTGCAATCTTCCCCATAAGTTTGAGATAATCCTCTTGCAACCAAGCGAGCTTTATATCTTTCAGTGTCCCCATTACTCTTGTATTTAATGGTGAACACCCATCTAGATGTAACCGCTTTCTTTCCTTTAGGAAGAACCTCAACATCCCAAGTATGGTTTCTTTCCATTGCTCCTCTTTCATCACCAACGGCATCTACCCATACCTTCTTATCTTTAGCTTCTTTATAACTCTTAGGAATATGATTTTATTCAATTTTCACCAGAAAAGCTTGATGAGCTTCTGGAAAAACGTCAATGGAACGCACACTTTGTATCTAATGAGAAACGACTTGATCATTGTAGTAGACTCTAGTATTCTTCTATTTTTCAATTCCGAATTTGAGCATATTACTTCTTCTCAAGAGCTGAACCAGTTCAACTTGTATCTCTTCAACCATTTCCTCTTCCTCTTGTTGAGTATCTTCTTCTTGATTTACTGAGTCTTCTTGACTTGTATCTTGAAGAGGCTCTTCCTCTTGAGCTTGAGGTGGTTCATGAGCTTCGGTGTTTTTTGTTCTTCTCCATTATCATCTTGATTTGTTGGAGTATCAAATTGTCTTGAATCCTTGGTCTTATCATTACCTAAATGATTTAACCAAAACCATAGACTAGGGGCCAAATCCGACGGTCTTGATAGCTCTTCTAGACTCTCTCTCTTTATTTCTTGTCTTAATACCCTTGATCCTCAATAAATTTCACATCTCTTGATACAAAAGTCTTGCTTGTAGTATGATCATAACACTTATAGCCTTTCCGCCACTCCATTTTGTTGTGGTGTGTGTGGACAACTAGTTTGATATAATATTCCATGTTTGTTCAAGTGCTCCTTGAATCTTTGACTTGTATATTCTCCTCCATTGTCCGAACTAAACACTTTTGTCTTAGCATTGAATTGGTTAGTAACATAATTGTGAAAGTTGATGAAAGTTTCATATACTCTATCTTTAGATGGAAGTAATGTAACCATGAATATTTACACTTTTCATCAATTAATGTTACAAAATACTTATGTCTATCTCTAGATATGCAAGGAGATGACCACACATCATAATGCACTAAATCAAAACAATGCTCATAGATAGTATTAAGCTTAGGAAAGACGATTCGACAATGTTTACCAAGAATACAAGCTTCACAAGTGGAATGATCAAAATATTTATTAGGTAGCATTAAATTCAAACCACGAGAGTGAGGATGGCCTAATATAGCATGCTGCAATACACTTTTATTTGATGAAAGACTAGATTTAAATGCTAAAGAATCTAAGTGGCTTGAGGATCCATTGTTGATCACATAAAGTTCATCCTCGGTTCCTCCTTTGCCTATGATTCTATCATTCTCAATATCCTGAAACTTAATATCATTAGGACTAAATATAACATTGCAATGAAGATCATTTGTTGCTCTTTTAACCAAAACTAAGTTTGATTTAAACATAGAAATGTAAAAGCCATCAATTTTCTTGTTAAATAAATTCAAAGTGTCGGTTCCTTCTATTGGTATCTGTGAGGGATTAAACTCACCTCTTAGATTTCGTGAATAGTGTTTAGGTTTAGGGAGAGACAATGTGGGTTGAATCCCGTAAAAACTTGTTGAATGAATGCTTACTTTTATTAAGGTTGATAAATGATACAACGAATACAAAGAGGTTTAGAATCACCAACGGTAAAAGAAAGAAGAGTTTTTCTGTTCTTATGAATGATTTGTTGAATACAAAGATAATCGAAAATAGCTAAGTGTTTCTAGGTTGAGATATGTTGAAGAGAAGTTCTTGTTCGCTTCCTCCCTCCCTTAAATAGCTCTTTCTCCGTTATTAGGTGGTTGCAACAATTTCTAGATCTCTTCCTTGATTTCCGGAGTGTTTAACAGCTTGTTTGACCGAGTCTATGACTTTTTCCATTCGTCCGAGACCTGCTGTGCCAGCTCCCTGTTCTACGAGACCTGGTCCTCTCCAAATCCACGGTCATTGGCAAAGCCTGTTTTTATCTTGTCGCGAGAGCTAATTCCTTATGGATATGACTTAGGCCCATTTCGAGCTCAATGTTATCTTTCTTAGGCCTTGCTCACGATTGGAGCTATCCCTTGGATAGTGGGCCAAATTTAGGCCCAACAGTTGCCCCCCAGCTTTCGAGAGGAGGCTCCTCATTTCGGAAGCTTAACCTAATCGCTGAGACCTTTATCTCTTTGTTCAGATAATAATTGCTGCATATCTTCCTTGAAGATATAAACATTTCGAATCAACGGCTCAGATTGTATTTCACGGGATCAACGGCTGAGGAAAAAGGAGAAATCGAAAGGTCCCCTTTGAGTTTCAAGACACGATTTGATATAAAGCTGCAGTCATTAACTGCCAACCCTTCCATCATCTCCACGTCTCAAACCTGTTCTCGAGGTAACTTCCTTTACTCTCATTTATTTACTTTTTTGTTTTGTTTGCATTTACTTTTCAAGTTTGCTCTGTTCATCGTCTCTTGTTCTCTGTTAAACCTTAGTTCTTAGAAAACGTTTAGCCTTAGATTTCAACTACCTCTTTTCTCTTCCTACTTTTTTGAAATTTCTTTCAACCTCTCTCGATGGATCATCGGAAGGAAGGTTCCAGAGAGACAACAACTCCTCTTACAGGTCCCGAAATCATGAGGATAAAGCAAGAGATCAGAGAAGAGTTAAGGAGAGAAAAGGAGAAGAAAGCTAAAGACTCAATTGCTCACAGGGTAGCTAAGCGATCCAAGAAAGGTGAAGGTTCTAGCGGCAGCACCTCCTTCGGCCCTCACCAGCCCTCCTCCTTGACGGATAAGGAGGTAGTCAACCTTATGGTTCAAGCTGGAGGCCCGAAGGAGCTCGCGAGAGCCTGTTCCCCTGATGAGACCCCTGGGAATGTCCCCGAGGGTTGGTTTTGTCTTCACGAGAAATACATTACCAGGAGCCACCACAGACTTCCTCTACCTGAGTTGTTGTTGGATCTTCTCGATCACTATCACCTAGCCCTT
>OVAN01007609.1:0-19406 GCA_900406275.1 Anastatica hierochuntica | reverse complement strand
AACAAAGTCCGTGAACCACATAACATTGACAGTGAGAATTTCGGTTCCCACGAGAACCAAACCAAATGGATGTGATGCTTTTTCCATAAGTAAAGAAATCACGCCTAAGCTTAATTGAATGTAAAAAGGAATTGGCGATTGAATTGTTTATATATGGATGCTTAGCTTAGATTGTAAGAGTTGGTTTTATGATGATCTTTGAGATGTACATAGGCTCTTAGATAATCTTAGCACCATTATACTTGTCTTTATAACATTGTACATAAAGCAATCCTTTTCTATCATGAATTTGAGTTCCCGCTTTTAAACCTCTCTTCTGGGTTTGGTGTATGTTGTTTGCTTGAGAACAAGCAAAGGGCAAGTTTTGGTAAGTTGATGTGTACAAATTTTCTTGCATATTTAGGTGAATTTTAGCTATTTTTTTGTTACTTTTAGGTTATAAATATTGCATTATATCTTTAGAATTCATCTAGTTGAGTTTATAGTCTAGTTTTAGTATTTGTTGTATTTGCATACATCTTTTTGCATTTGTAGGTGAAGCTTTGAGTGGCTCTATGGGAAGTTCAATGGATGGATTCAAGGTGGTGTTGAAGTCAAGAATCAAGGAAAAGAAGAGCTACATGCATGAGGAAAATGAGGAAGCAAAGTTGCAATCGAAGGGGCAAAGAAGAAGCCATGGACTGCAAAATGCAGCCCACTATCGACAATGGGACCGATAGCCAGCAACGTGGGATCGATACTCGACAACATGGGACATTTTTCTGCCCAACGCAAGTCACTCTCGGTCATGACACTCGATAGTGAGCCGCATGGGCCCGATAGTGGCTTGCACGTGGGCCAAAATTGGATTAGGGGAACCTCATAACCCCTACTTGTATAAATAGTTCATGTTAGCCTTTAAGAACATTTTTTTGCAAATCTTATCAACTTTTCGTATCTTTTTCTTCGTTTTGCAAGATCAAAACTTGTATTACATTGGATATTTTAATTTAAGATTTGTGTTTTTCTTTTCTATTTCTCTCTTTTAATTTCTAGATTTATGGTTATGGAAGCTCAAAGACCAAAAAATTTTCTTTGGATTTCCATGAATCTTAGTGAATATATCTCTTAAGGACCTTGAGATGTAGTAAACTAGTGTAGATCTAGGATTGTAATGGATGATTAGGCTAGATTTTAGCATAGATTCCTACTAGATTTTGTTTAGTTCTTTGAAAGTTCATTGCTTGCTCATTGACGTCGAGAAAGTGTTCGATGAAATGCTTGAGAGAAAAAAGTCTATGTTTTTTTTTATCTTGGCCCATGAGAGTGGATGTACCTAGGTGTTAGATGGCTAAAAGGGCTTGTGGATTACTGTCACTTACATGTTTATATAGAAAAAAGCGAATCTTGAGCCTTGTAATGTATATGGGAAAATAGATCTTCGCCATGAGAGGGGATAGATCGATAAAGGAGGGATTCTTGGTCTAGGAATACCTCTAGAAGAATAGATCTTCGCCATGAGAGGGGGTAGATCGATAAAGGAGGGGTTCTTGGTTTAGGAATAGCTTTAACCTCCAATACGCTGAAAGGGCTTGCGGATTACTATCACTTACATGTTTAGATAGGAAAAAAGCGAGACTTGAGCCTTGTAATGTGTCTGGGAATAGATCTTCGCCATGTGAGGGGGTAGATCGATAAAGGAGGAATCCTTGGTCTAGAATAGCTTTAATTCTCTAATAAAGCCTTGAAAAAATCCATTATAGTTCTAGATTGATCTCGAACCAATTGCTATGTCTCAAGATTTGATATTTATCATAGTTTACACCTAACATTTGTTTCTTTATTGCACTTTACTTTTTTGCTTGCTCTCATATTGCCTTTATTTATGCAATTTCATTATGTTCATTTATGTTTATGCTTAGATTTAGTTGAGACTTGTGACTCTCCATCTAAATCGACTCCCCTAGTATAGGATCTCTACTGTATTCTCCTTGTTTAGGTTCTTACTAATAAATTCACTAAATCCTTTGGACGATACCATAAGTATTACAACTTGTCACCGTTCTTTTGCAGGAATAGTTGAGTTTTTAGCTTTTCGTTTATAAATTTAAGGTTGCTTATTTAGGACTCCACAGTCTAAGCGTCACTCCTCCACAAAATTATATGCTCATTTCTGACGCTAATCCTCACGCTAATCATGTTAAAACCCTACGACGGTCGAGGTCCACGGTGTTTCCTCGAGATAACATGATCGAGGAAGGAGATAACCTTCCATGATTCTTAAATTTTGTGCATAATGATATTTTGAAGGTATGCATTTTCTGACATAACCTTCATGAGGCCACTGATTGAGTTTCTGATCTGCCGAGGGACACACCTTTTTATTGTCTTTGTAGATCACGTTGGTGTGCTACCAGATTGATGGAGGAATCAAGGATAGCATGGCGGATAGAAGCAAGGTGGGGGCTTTGGAGAAGCAGCTCAAATTGGAGAAGATAAAGGTAGTCAAAGCCAAGAAGCTAACGGCTACTCGGGATCTGGAGATTACTGGCTTGAAGTTCAAGGTGGAGGCTGTAAAGAAAAGTGGGTATTAGATGCACTTGGAGCTGGATGATTTGGAGAAGGAGAGGAGGGTCCAAGTAGAGGAAATCTCTGCGCTCAAGGCAAAGCCAGCAGACTTCGCGACCAAGATGAACATGGATATTTTTGATGCCAAGAACGTCGCCCAGTGGGAGTTGATGCATCAGTGGTACAAGCAGGAAACCAGATCCAGGAAGTCAACTGAAGAGAAGAAGAAGTATTGACATGTATTGTCTTTCAATGTCGTGCCAAGGGCGAGGATCTTTCGTCCTGTGATGACGATATCCCCTTGATTGATTCTGAGTTCCCGATTCTTCAAGAGATAGCGCCTCAGACCCAAGAGAATAAAGAAAATGATCAAGGTGAATCCACTGCCTTCGAAGCATCTTGAGTCCCCCTTTCTCTTGAAAAATTAGTTGTTGTTGCCTCATGTTGGGCTTTTAAGAACTCTTTGTGGGCCGCTTAATGTGGGCCGCTTAATGTTGTCCTCCTACCCTTGCCTGACATGCTCACCATAGTGACCTTTTGTTTAGACTGGCTTTCGTCGGGTTTTTTGTGGACCCGACACTTTTATGCATGAACTTATCGTTTAGTGTCGTAGCAACATTAATAAAAGGGACTTGTTCTTATCTTTTGCATTGGTGAAGCATTGTCTTCTTAATTCTTGATTAAGGTGGGAACATTAATTTATGTGGCTCATGTTTGACGCAATTATGTAGGTTGCGTCAAGTGGTAATGGAATTTCTTCGTAGGTGCATGTCCAATGTTTATTTTTACGAGGGTGAGCCGACCACTGTTATGTAACTAAGAAGGGCTAGGAAGGTTGTTATTTGTAGCTTTTTTTGAAGCCGGAAGTTTATCATTTCCCTATAAGACTTCTAGAATTTACAAGGAAAGAACTAAGGCTTATCATGAAAAGAAGATTGTTCTTCGGGTGTTTTATCCAAATGGCTAGGTTCTACTCTTCAGTTCACGCCTACAACTCTTTCCCAAAAAGCTTAGATCGCGATGTTCTAGACCATTCAAAGTCAAAGTTTTGAAATCATAAAGGTTTGTACTATTATGGAATCGTGATGGAGGTGATTTCGCAGTTAATGAACAACGCCTCAAACCATATGTTGCAGACATTGACAACACTAAAAGGGAAACTATTACTTGACAATCCACCTCCCGTTTAATTGGTCCAAAAGTAGAGCTAAAAGAATTTAAATGAGTGTTCTGTTGGAGACAACCCACATCGATTTTAGCTTTTATTTTATTTTTTCTTAGTGTTAGAGTTCATAAATTAATTCATTTGATTTTAAATTTCAGGACAAAAAGACAAAATTGACGTAACGTGGCTATGACCAGAACCTCACCAAGAAATAAGCCGTAACTAGATCCGTCTATAGCTTAATCTAACCAGATGCTCGAACACCCATGTTCTAACCGCACTTGATGACCAAATGACCCGTTTTTAGGCTTTTTTACAAATGTTACGAGCTAGCTCCCTCAAACTTCATATATACTTCAAGCAAATTTCCAATCTGGTTTGGAAAAGTCTTCAAAATTTTTATTTTTCCCATAATCTTCACACACATTGGTTACCAAGGTTTCTCGTCCATAATTTTTCCATTCTTCACTCTACTTAGTTTTATTACTCTATCTGGCTTGATATGGTACCAAGTGCAAATTAAGTATGGGGGTTTCCTGTCGTTACTCATGACCGCTCTATGTTTTGTCTTAACCTTTTGAGTAATTTTTCATAGATTTCTAATTTTTTCTTATCGAGTCAAAAAAATTAAGTTTGGAAACTAACCTTCTTGCACTAGACATAGTGACCATAATTTCACTATTCAGCTGCATGTTTTACTAAATGGAAAGCTTTTTAGTGGATCAGTCTAGGGAGAGTACCCTATCCTTAGATATTTGAGAAATTTTGAGCTGCTCCACACCAAATGAATTTATGTCATCTTGGGGCTTGGTAAACATTGGATAGACTCCACTTTTATGCATGGAAATATGAAGTGTGTGTGAGTACGTTTCCCCTCTCTCTTCCATTCAATAAAAACTCAAATAAGAAGAAAATAAAAGAAAGCTTCGAGAAAAGGAAAGAGTGTTAGTGAAAGGGAGTGGGAGTAAAGCTTAAATTTAAATCATTTCCCATGATCGAGCGGAAGATTATCTAATGATGCTTAAAAGAGAGACTGATACAAAAAATAAAATGATACCCTAGAAGATTAGAGATAATCGGTTTCCAATGAAAGCGAGAAAATAGAGAAAGAAAGAATTTTACGATGTACTGGAATTATCAGAGAACTTGAAAGAGTGTGGATCTACTCTTTTTTGATCGATATTCCTTTGATGAGACCGCACATTTTATAATTTAATGAGTATGCGGTGGAGATTTTAGATCATTGAGGGTGAATTGTGGATTTTGAATCATAATAGTTGTTAAGCTTTTTCTAAAGTACATGAAAGTTCTTTCCTAATCCCAACTTTGTTATTCATGGATTACAAAGGGAAGGAAAAAATTGGTACTTCATGTTTCCACATTTTTCAAAAGTCTTCTTAGTTCATAGAGTTGTTAGTTCGAGGGCGAGCAACGTTTAAGACGAGAGAGTACATAAACCTCACTCTCAAATTTTTTTTACCTTAATTTTATTCATTTTAAATCTTTTTACGTGTTTTTTTATCACAATTGGTATTTTTTATATATTGTAGTTTTCAGAGTCACTCCTAGTCGACTAAGAAGTTTGGAGCACCTTGCATCAACTTGGAGCAAAAGCAAGTTTCTAAAGCATCAGAATTATCAATGAAGATGAAGGCCTTCTCCTAAATATATTTCGATAAAATTTGGAGTTAGCTTTCAAATGGAGTTATTAAAGACTGGTCTGTATGGCCTGAAGCCGAAACATGTGCAAGATAAAGCTCCATACCATCCTAGGAAAAAACACCATACCAAAAGGTGTTACCCATTCCACCATAGGGCTTGCTGAAATTTGTATACTAGCTTGGGGCACAAAAGTACCCTCGAAATTTGTATACTAGCTTGTCAATACTATGGTTAGATTGATTATCCTTGTTTCATTTGAGTTTTAGGATAAATTTATTGAATTTATCGGTTAGATTATCTGTTTTCAATCCATGATAATCAAAGATTTTCGCAATGAACAATGCTTTCTCGTATTGATATTTTGATCTTGTTTGATTGCTGATTTTAGTTTATATAGGTGTTACTTTTGTGCCTTACAATCTCAAACACAAAATCCCATAGTTTTGCTTTAGCTTAATTCGACTCTTATAAACTTGTAGTGTGGTTCTTGGTGTCTGTGAATTCGATCTCCAAGTAAAACCACAACCGTTGTGCATTTTCAGCTTTGTGATATTTTGCAGGGTAAATGATGAGCACATCAAATAATCGGTTAATTACATAGAAGGCAAAAATCTAAATTTTGGTAACCGAGCATTCAACCAAGGATTCCTCCCACAAAAAGGGATTTTATTCAACAAAGCCTTCCTCATATAGGGACTAGTTCAAGCCTCAATAACAATACACGAGGGCGAATCAAAGTGGTTTCTATATACCGAACCAAAAAACTTCTTTCGGTAAATATCCGTCGTTCGACCCCAGAGAAAAACAATGAAGCAAATTTGAGTCTATGGTGAATGAGCTGCTGGAAGTGATGAGATAAAATCACATAGGAACTCATTTCAAAATAATATAACTTAATAATTGAGACATGATTGATTCACTCTTTTCCCTTCTTATGCAACTCGATTTTCAAATTACCAACATTGCAAATTCTCTTAAGAAACTATCTAAACTTCGTTCGGGACAAGCTGAGGTAAATCCAAAAAAAATAGTATGTTGCGGCCATCAAATTAAAGAGTAAAAAAGAGCTTGATGAGATTGAAATTCCAAAGAAAGCTGAGGAAGAAAATCAGCTCGCACTTGCGGCCTTAGAGAAAGAAAACGTGGATGAGAATGGTGCTGCCCAAGAAAATGTGGGAGAAGAAAATGATCTACCTCCTTCACCACAATTGATTAAGGTCTCTTCCAAAGCCCACAGTTTATGGACACGCTTTTTTTGTGGACCAATTAACAGAGAACTCGTTATTAATGATCCGTTAAAGATAGATTTGACACAAACTCAAGGTGATCAAGGATCCCTTAGCAACAAAGATGAAAAAGTTGTTAAAGAGCTCGATTTGCTGAGATGTATGATTAGCTTGTGGCATATGTCGATATAGAGGATGACGAAAAGGAATCTAAAACCACTAAGCTTGATCCTAAGTAGGTTTATAAGACAAATCAACATCCTCCATTGAATTTCAAATGAGGTGGAAGCCAAATTTCTAGAATGTTGTGAAAAAGGTGATCATGAAACTTCTCGATGCCGGGATTATCTATGCAATCTCGGATAGTACATGAGTTAGTCCAATTATGTAGTTCCTAAGAAAAGAGTTACTGGGGAGGTAATGAATGAGAATGACGAGCTAATCCCCACATGTACCATCACCAGACATCGAATGTGCATTGATTACCAGAAGATTAAGGCTGCAAGTAGACGAGATAACTTCCCTTCACCCATCATTAATAAAATGTTTTGGTGCCTTGCTAATCATTCCTATTATTGATTACTTGGTGGCTATTCAGGAGGGTGTCAAATCCCCATTCATCCGGAAGATGAAGAGAAGATAATTTTTACATGTCTTAATGGCACTTTGGCATATTGCAAGATGTCATTTGGATTATGTAACGCTTCAGCCACTTTTCAAAGGTTCATGATGTCAATATTCACCGAATTTGCTAAAGATACAATGGAGGTTATCGTGGATGACTTCTTAGTGTAAGGATTTTTTTCGAAGGATGTCTTTAAAATCTCGGTAAAATTAAACATCTTGTCTTCACATGGGAGAAGTGTCATTTTTTTGTGAGAGAGAGAATTTTTTTAGAACATGGAATATTAGAAAAGGGAAATGAAGTTGAAAAGGTGAACATGTACATATGAACGTCGAAGGCATGAGGATTTTGCTCGGGCACGTTGGCTTTTAGGAGATTTATCAAGAATTTTTCAAAGGTAGCTCAGCGATTCACTCAACTTCTATTCAAGGAAGTGCCTTTTGATTTTAGTGATGAGTGCTTAATTTCATTTAACATGATCAAGGCGCTCACCGACGCTCTAATAGTAACCACCGTATTGGGAATTTTTGTTTAAAATCATGTGTGATGCAGCGACTATAACGTAGGAGCTTTCCTTATAAAAAGAAAAGACAAGAAACTTCATGTTATTCACTAGTCTTAAAGAACCTTAGATGATGCACAATGCAATTACATAAAAACTGAGAAAGAGATTTTAGCGATCGTTTTGTGTTTGACAAGTTTCAGTTATATTTGGAAGGTTCTAAGGTAATTGTACACATGAATCATGATGTCGTTAAGTACATACTTCCTACTTTCTAAGAAAGATGACAAGCCATGTCACATAAGATGGATACTCTTGCTGCAAGAATTCAATCTAGAGATCCGAGACAATAAAGGTGAAAAAAACAGTGTAACGAATCTTCTATCTTGAATAAGGATTGAAGAGTCAATACCTATGGACGATTCTCTGCTTGAAGAGAAATTTTATGCAATGAATTCAACACCCAAAGGAAATCAAAGAGGCTCACGACCAGTAGCCTAAAGGAGTATTACATTTAGTACTTCTTGGTATTGACATATATCTAACTACTTAACAACCAACATTTTGCCGCCACAATTCTTTGGGTAAAAGAAGACAAAGAAGAAGAAGAAGTTCATAAGAGACATTTGATTTTCTTTTTTTGAGGAGCCTTTTGCTCTACAAAAATTGTGGAGATATTATGTTTAGGAAGTGCGTTCTGGAAGAAGATGATTTTGGAATTGTACACGGATGCAACGACTCAGCTTATGTTGACCACTTTGCTACATACAAGACCATGTATAAGATTCTTCAAGTTGGGTTTTAGTGACCGACAATGTTTATGAAATCCAAGTCTTCATATCCACGTGACGCTTGCCAAAGAATGGGAAACATAAGCAAAAGGAACGAGATGCCCTATAACTTCATCCTAGAAGGCAAAGTTATTGATGTATGTCAAATAGATTTCATGGGACCTTTTTCCGACATCCTTTGTGAATCAATATATACTAATTGTAGAGCCACTGCAAGCCCCACAAACAATGCACATGTGGTCATCAAAATGTTCAAGTTCATCATCTTTCCTCGGTTTGGCATTCCAAGAGTTTTCATTTACGATGGAGGTTCATACTTCTAAAATAGAGTTTTCCTCAATATTTTGAAGAAGCATGGCGTTGAACACAAGGTGGCCAAGTTGAGATTTCCAAAAGTGAACTCAAGAGAATCGTGCAAAAGACAATATGTAAGATGAGAAAAGATTGGCCTGCAAAGCTGGATGACGCTCTTTGGACGTATATAACTGCATTCAAGACTCCTCTAGGGATGGAACCATTTCATCTTTTATTATGAAAAAGCATGCCACCTTCTGATTGAACTTGAATACAAGGATACTTGGACGATAAAAGAACTTAACAACAACATAAAGATGAATGGTGAAAGAAGATTGATTCAATTGAATGAGATGGGTGAGATTCGACACTTGGCCTACAAGAGCACTATGATTTATAAATAAATAACTACGAAATGTCATGAAATTAGGCTAATGTCAAAGAAATACTCTCAAACTGATAGATTTTTGCTTTTAAATTCACATCCTAAGCTTGTTCATAAAAGGTAAGATTACGTTTTCCAAACCATTCAAGATTAAAGTAAAATCGTATGGAGTTGTTATCCTTTGGGACCTTAACGGCGAATCATTCATAGTCAATGTTTAACGACTCAAGCCTTATATAGAAAACACAGAGATAAGCGATGAAACAGATATTTCATTTGCTGAATCACCTTAATCCTAAAAAGGAAAAGGAGTCACACTACTGAATTTAAACAAACGCTTTTTGGGAGACAATCCAAAATGGTTTAAAAAATCCATAAATTAACTAATTTGTTTTATATTTCTAGATATATAGAAGAAAATCGATGAAAAAATCATTGGACCACGAAAGGATCCCGTGGCCGAGAATACTGACCCAAGGCAAAAAGGGCATAGTGACCAGTATTTTTGCCCAGCTTCCCTGTCTGCACCATGGCTCATCAACCTTTTTGTTGATTCTGCATGAAAAAAGGCTCTCAGCTGGTATGTTTTAAGCCCGCGACCGGTGGGATTCTTCAATGTGCCTCGTCCACAATTTCTTGACCTACGCCTCATCCAATCAATCTAGCAAGTACCCTCCTCCTACAACGTTTCTAAACTCGGATAGGATTTGAACCTCATGACAAGTCGGACCAAATCCATTTCTCATCCAAACATAGCTACATCCGGCCTTGTATTTCATCTGGGTAGGCATTTACTTTCCCATCACTTAAAAATGATACTTCGCCAAGCAAGTCAGAGTCTACTATAACAAGATGATTAGATAAAGTGACCTTCATACACAGTCGTATTCTAGGTGTTTTCCTCAACGAATTTTCAATTCTTCTTTCTCTTTGATTTTAGTATCATCTCAAGCTTGATTTTGCACAGTGACGGTGAAACTTATGTCTGAGGAATTTCTGTTGTTACTAGTAACCAATTATTACCTTTGTCTTAATATTTTTGAGTACTTTTAATGGATTTCTGCACACGTTTTATTAAGTCAAAAAATTTTATTCAGGAAACTAACAATGTTGCACTAGGCCTAATGACAATAGCTTTAGTGCTTGATTGCGAATTTGAGTGAATGGAAAACTCGTTAGTGGACGGATCTACTGAGACGACCATATCCCTTGGATATTCGAAAAACTCAGACCTACTCCAAACCAAATGAACTTAATTTTTTCATCATGAGGCTTGGCCTAAACTAGATTATAGTCCTCTTTCAAGCCTGGTAAGATGAAGTGTGCGTGAGTATGGTTCCCCTCTCTCTTCCCTTCAAAGAAAAAAAGAAGAAAGCAAAAAGAAAGAATAATGTGTCAACGAAGTTGACTGAGAGTAAGGCTTAAACTCAAATCTTTCTCCAATGAATCAGTGGAGGCCTATCCAATTTCTTAAAAGAGAGACTGATCGAAAAATTAAATAATATCTTAGAAAAGTAGGGAAAATCAGTCTCTAAAAGAAAAAAGAGATAGAAAATGATATTTACGATGAGTTGAAATTGTTTAAAAACCTGAGAGAATGTGGGTATGTTTTTCTTTAATCAATATACCCTCGAAGAGATCATACACTTTAGATTTTAATGAGTAGGAAATGGAGATTTCAAATCATTCATGTGGATTGTGGATTTAGGATTGAGATGGTTGCTATGTATTATGGCGAAGTAAGTGGAAGTTATTTCCAAATGCCACCTCAGTTGTTTGTAGATTTTAAAGGTCATGTCAAAATTGGTTTTTCACGTTTCCAAGTTTTTCAAACATCTTTTCTGTTCTTAAACTTGTTTCCTCGAGGGCGAGCAACGTTTAAATTCGGGAGAGTTGATAAATCATTTTTTACATGCTTTTACCATAGGTTTTTATTTCTTTTAAGATTTTTTAATCCTTCTCTTTGTCAAAAATTATAGTTTTTGTATTTGTATTGTTTAGAGTCATTTAAGGTCGAACTATGCACGTTGGAGCCATTTGAAGCGAAAGCCAGTTTCTGAACAGTTTTCAAATATCATAAAGATCATGCATGATGAAGGGTTTACCTTAAATGGATTTTGATTAAATTTGGATAGCAACTAGAATTTCAGGATGATACTCAAAAGTATTAAGAGGCGGGGATCTGGTCAGGTATTTTGATGAAACAGAACCCAAACTAAAATAATAATTTCGGATAGGTTCAATACAGACTATTCGAGTTCGGATAGTTTTATCAGGCCTAATTGAGTCACTCATGAGTGTCACAGATTCAACTTGCTCTTCATATCATATCACAAGTTTTTCATCCACCATTCATTGACTCTTATGCTTCTATTTGGATTTCATCCTAAGTTTGGGCATTCTTACCAAAATTTCTACAATATAATTGGGATGTATTTCTCTTCTCATAGTTTTATGAAGAGGAATGCATTCTCCTTCTTATTCCTCTCTAGGTTGATGAAAATGTCATCAATTCGTCAATTTCATCTCAATTCTCTCATTTCCATTCCAATAACTCCCTTACAAATTTGTAGTGGCTTAATGTTTTGGCAATTGGGAAGAATGGACTTCTTTGTGTTCTTGATAAATCATGTAGCTAAGCATCTTTCTTCCTCTTCGGATTCTTGTGAAAGATTGGTGTTAATCGACTCGGATCCTAAGAAATTCTAAATAAATAAAACTGTAATTTGACTTGGAAAAAGGGATGGGATCAACATGCAAGTCGATCTCCTATTTTAGTACTAGAGACTTCCCATCCGGCACCTTCACTGGGCCAAAATCAATGTCAAAGATTGACGTGCAGATTGATCCTCACCTAATATTGTGTATTATTCAAGATTTGTTAGGGCTCAGTTTACAGATTTATCCTCTCTGTCAATCCTGGCTGCACCCATCCAGTCATCTACATGGCTTGGGATCGGTTCTAAAACCAACTTCACGTACCGATAAACCTTCTTCCATGCTAAAATTTCATTATTTTGCCTCCAATCCTCCTATATATTAAATCAAAATACTCTTAACTCAAAATTTACTTGTGTCATTCATATAAAAGCATTTAACACTAACCTTATAATTTGATTGTTGAAAGTTTTGAACTTTTAATTTAATTTTGATTTATTTAATTTATTTCTAAAATAAAAAAAATAATGATGAACTACTTTAACTAACTTGCCAAAACATTCTTTTCATATCAACAATTCTTAATCTAATTGTCAAACATTAAATTATTCAATTCATATCAATTTCGATCTTACTATAATTATACATATAAACTAAACATGAAAAGTATACCTAAAAATATATCATAATTATACATTTTCGTATACACATTTATTGGTAATAATTTTATTATAAATACATATTTAAATTTGTCGACTATTGAAATTTCTAAAAAAAACATTTATTTTCTCCGAATTTTATAAAATTTATGGAAAAAAGAAAGTTATTGGATTTTCTTATACCATTGAATCACTTAAGAAGACTATATTAATAAATGAAAATTTTTATATTGTTGAATAATTTAAATGGACTATATTTTTTTAGAATATTAGTAGTCCCAAAATAATATAAAATAATAGTCCTGATATTTTTTATATTGTTTAATCATTTAAAAGGACTATATTAATAAAGAGAAGAGACATTTCTTAAATTGTAAAAATAATTTCTTTTATCGTTGAGTTAATAATTTAAAGTCAAATAGTGTTTGAAAAAAAGAATAGTCATTTTTCAAATCTTCAGTAACGTCTATTAACAATAAAATTTAATCATGGAAATTGATAGATGAAAAAGGAAATATACACGTACAATGATAATTTACTTTAATTTTGGACAAATAAATATGAAAAGTGAAAATTAATAACGAAATAGTTAAGGAAATAATATTTAATTTTTATAAATACTGGTGGTTCTAACAAAAATGCATATTTGATTTTTGGATCTACGTTCCAAATTAAACAAAAAAATCATGTTTTCCTTATTCATTGATTTCATAAATAACATCAAACCATTCTTACGGAGTAATTGGAGTGTAAATGTGAAAGTACTTCGTGTTTTGCGTCAATGTTCTTCATCTGGTGAAACTCTCGAGGCTATTTTAGCTTATCAAAAGGTATTATGAATTTTCGATATTTTTATATATAACTCTATCTTGATCTGATTTGATACATGGTACAATTGTATCTAAATATATCTCGAACATATTATAATTACAACATGTATTTTGATAAGGTAAGTTTACATTTACATTTGATAAACGCTTAAAGCAATGTGAATTTTCATAGGAAATTTGGATAGTTTACATTTTTTTGTTTACTTATTAATATTTTGTATATATATTATTAGTTATTAATAATACTAATTTTCATAAATTATATTTCGGGGTTCTAAAATATACGCAACAGTCCCCTCCAAATATAAGTAAAAATTCATATTAGTTATAGTTGCTAATCAATGATGGATTTAAGTGGAGGGATTTGACATCAAAGATGTAGATCCAAATAATCAAATATCTTCACATGAGTTTAAAATATCTTTCAAAGAAGATACTTCAATTATAAGAGTTCCAATCGAGAACAGTAAATCATTTTTTTTAATTTTGTAGATTTTGATGAGCTTCTTGATGTCACATATGATAAATCCAAATTGTTTGGTAAGACAACACAATAGTTTAATATTTTCTATAATATTTTTCATAAATTAGTTTATTCATATTTATTGAAAAAATTATTTCCCGATGTAATGTTCGAAATTATGATATCTAACCGATTTTATCTTTCTAATCCAAATGTAATTGGTTTAGTTATTGTAAATTAATCATTTTGAAACTAAAAAACCATATGTGCTTGGGTTGTTCATGAGACAACTTCAGTTCAAAATTAAAAACTATAGGTAAATTTAAGTTGTGATATAATTTTCTAATATTTATCCATACTTTTGAAATTATATAATGATTTAATATTGTCATACCTTTAATTGCTAATCTCTAATAGATTATATATTTTCGGTGATCATTTAAACTTTTAGAGATGTAATAATGCATAGTATCTTTTTCGGTGATCAAGCGCAAGAATTTTTTGATGCATATGTGAGGTACACCGTCGACTTTCCTGTAGTTTCTATTAGACTTGGTAGGATTTTTGATTGGAAAGGAAAAAAAACTATAAATTTTTTGAGGTCATTGACGTTTTTTATATAGTTGATAACTAATGTATTTAATAAACTTTTCATTTTCATATAAACGTATAATAACCAATGGAATTTTTAAAAGATTTCATATTATGTTAAATCCTATAATTCATGAAGTTTATCATTACAAACAATGATAATTAGAAGCATGTTCAAATTTTAGATGATTTTTTAATATTTTTATGAAATTTTTGTTAAATATGACTAAAAACTCATGTATTTTGAATTTCAGGATCATAAACTAACACGACAACAAAAGGTAGAAAAATCCAGCAAAACCAATTAGATTGTTATTCATTTAGTTTATTAGTTATAATTAGCATTTGCAACAAGCGATTTTGTTACCTTGGTTGTTTTTCAAAAGTATTCTGAATTTATTTAAATAAAATAATAAACTATAAATTATGTTTGAATGAGAACAGTAATATTGCTTTAGTTATCCTATATATTAAATCAAAGTAAACTTAAGTGAATTTCGCTTATGTATCACTCATATGAGAGCTTTCAGCATCAATGTTATCATTAGGTTGGTTGAAAGATTTCGAATTTTGATTTAATTTTGATTTATTTAATTCATCTCCAAAAATAAACAAATAAACCATGAACCAATATAACTCACTTAGCAACCACTCTTCTTAAATCAACAATTCTTAACCCAACTACCAAACATTAGATTATTTAATTTCTAAAATTTTATTCATCTTAAAAATAGAAAAATAAATAACAAACCAATGTAACTCACTTACCAATCAGTCTTTTCAAATTAAACAAATGTTAACTATTGTCAAAACATGATATTATTCGATTTTATTTTTCGATTATAATAATAATATTTTCAATATTGAGGAAACTAAGAAATCTTCTTTCACATGTTCAATTTTTTCGATTTATAATAATAATATTTTCATGTTTTCATTCTTTTTTAATAAAAATTAAATGATATTGGCGGCTTAAATAAATCGAATATATAATCTTAATTTTTTTAAAAATTTGGTCTGAAAATAAACAAAATAATGATGTTCAAATTAATATTATAAACAACAAATTTGATTACTACATAAAAATTCTTAAATTTTTGGCGAGGTATTAGGAACATTATATTTACACTTTTAGGTTTACTTATTTTAAAGGTACGTATCAATAATTATATTTACACTCATAAGTTTTACCTTTATTTCAACTTACATAGTCAAAATTATAAAAAAAATCTTAATTTTATTTAAATTACCAGTCAAATAATAGTAGTATATAATTTTTATATATATTCTTATATACGATTTTGAAATCATAATTTCAAAATATATTAAATTTTCATATAATTTGAAAAAATAAATTAAAATTATATGTTTTATTCATGGGAAAAGAATTATATTAAGAATTCTTTAACTTTCTTTATACATGTGGTATCGACTTTAACATTAATTTTTGTAGACAATTTTCCATATTCAGTTAGTAAATAATAATGATAGAAAACTTGTTGTAAAGTAGATCATAATATATAATGTATAATCGTATTATAAAATATTTAAATTCAAAATAATCTTAATTAATCTTTTAAAAAATAAAGACAATTTACAAATAAAAAATATAACGTTACAAAAAAAATTTTATTTAAAATGATAAAATATATTATATATAGTTATAGTATACACTTAATAGGGTTTTTCATGGTATAAAATTTTAATCCATATTTCAATATAAACTAGATGGGCGTCCGCGAGAATTAGTGGGTATAAGTACCCGAGTGTATAAGTATTATATGGAGGATTTAATTATAGTGTCTTTTTTATGTTTACTTATCAAAGTAAATTATTTTAAATTTTACAATAAAATAGTGAGTTTATGAGTGATATGGAAAAAAACTTTAGTTATCTTATTTATAATCTTAAAGATTTTTATAGGGATGGACGTAAGATATTCGGTTCGGTTCTTTGGGTAGTTAGGTTTATCTTATTTATGCGAAATTTGACCATCTAATCCAAAATTTGATTTAGTTATTTTATTTAAAGATTTTTATAGGGATGAACGTCTAATATTTTGTTCGGTTCTTCATATAGTTAGGTTTAAAAACTATTCGAGTATTTTAAAATTTTGGTTCGGTTTCGATTTTGTTCTTTTTGGTTCTTGTTTAGTTCAGTTCCTTCATTTAAAAACCAATATTGAGTTAAACTATATTTTGATTATGGTATTTATCAGAATTACCCAAAAATAAAAAAAGAACTGATTAAATTTAACTTAGTGTAAATGTAACATATTAAATTTTAATAAAATTTAACTTAATTGTGCAAAACATAGTTTTGTTTTGTTTCACATAATTAAAATAGTCAAATTCTTGTTATTTCACATACTTTTGTTATTTTAACTATTAATATAAAATATATTTACAGGTATTTTTCTCATGTACTAATGCAGGATGACAAAATACATGTTTAAATTATATATGTTTTCTATAAAACCGAAAATTTTAAAATAAATAATATATCATTCCGCTAAACATCTTAACTTTTTCTAATCATCGAGCTAACAGTGAATTAGATTTTAAACTAAATATACGAAAAGTGTTTACTCGTTGAAAATTTTAATATTTAATAAAATCTAAATTAAAATAAAATTTAAATTACAGTATATTTAAAATAGAATAACTTCTTTGTAAAACAACATATTTAATCCCTCGGATCAAATATAATAGAATAACTTATTTGCAAATAAAAAGAAGAAGAAAGACAAATTCATGGCTTACGTATTCATCGGCAAGGACAAATTCAAGCATCACACCATATGTGTAAGTTTGTTTCCAAACGCTTAAAACCTTCACATTAATTGTAAAATCATTAGGAGGAACAATAATTTCAGAAACCTTAACTTGAACTATGTGTTTTTTGTTCAAAAAAAGGGAGAACAAAGTTTTGGTTGCATATCGAACCATATTTATACATAAAATAATAGTGTTCGACAATAAAAAAAAATTTGTTATTTCCTTAATTTTTTTATTTATAATAATGATTTTCATATTTATTATACCAGAATATTAGCACATTCTACTTTAATATTTTTATTTCTATAACTAAATAAATCGAATCAAATCAATAAATTAGGAAATTCAAATTTATAAATCACATATTCATTGATATAAAATTTCGGTTAAATTTGAATTATATAATTATAATAATTTCATAAAGTATTTCATTAAAAATTATGATTTCCATAATTTGGAACGTATTTTGAAATACATTCTCATTAACTATTTTATTTCCATAATTATTTAATCCGAATAAAGCAATCAATGTTGTTACCTTAATCATTTAAATTTCTAAATCACACATTATTTGCTAAACACAAATTTAATGCCTTCTTTTTGCTCAAAACAATATTTAAAAATTATAAAAAGCAAAAATCATCGACCACCCAAATTATAACAATTAATCCGAGAGTTCATCTATGAATGACACATGTACAAAAATCACTAAAGTTACTTCTCTTTTAATATATAGTAGGATAATAAATTAAAATATTATATATAAAGTTAAATATTACTTGAAATAAATGTTCGAGGCATACATGGATGATATGTATATATTTTCATGCATAATTAGGTTCATTTTAGCTTAGTTTCATCCACTTTTAGGTTGTGTTTATGGCGTTTAAGTCTTAGAATACATTAGTTTGAGTCTAAAGTCTAGTTTAGGCATATCTTGCATTTGAATGCATTTTCTTTGCATTGTGTAGGTGCAACTTGGGATGGATCTATGGAGGCTCTAGGCATGGATTCAAGGTGGGATTGAAGCTAAGAAATCATTGGAAAAAGGATTAAAAGGCTATGGAAGAGTTGGAGATGAACTAGACATCAAAGAGGAGCAAGAAGCATCAAAAACTGCTCAAGGTTGGCTACCATTGACCCCCTAGATCGATGGCCACCTACCTAGGGTCGATGGCCAGCAACCTGGGCAAAAACTCACACATTTTCCTCTGGAGGTTGCCAGCCATCGACCCAAGGTAGGCTCCCATCGACCAGGGGGTCGACGGCTGATAACCTAGACCGAAAATACTCTTGTTTTAGGGCTTCCTTCACTTTATCTTAGTATAAATACATCTTTATGCTTCAAGAACAAAAGAGAATCTTTCTATCATATTTTCTACATCTTTTAGACACTTATTGAAGATCAAAAACATTGTAATAACACTTTGATTTGTTTAAGTTCTTTGGATCTTTTCTCTCTAATATTTCTCTCTAGATCTATTCTTCTAAACCATGGAAGCTCAAAGAATCATTTCATTTCTTTGGATTTCCATGAGATTTAGTGAGTAGATCCTCTTTGGATCTTGAGATATGGTAGGCTAGGGTTAGATTTAAGGTTTGTAATGGATGTTTAGGCTAGATCTTAGCATGATTTCTACTAGGTTTAGTTTAGTTCTTAAAAGTTCATTGCTTACTCAAAGAAGCCTTGAAAGTGTTCGATGAAATTCTTGTGAGAAATAAACCTATGTTTTTCACCTTGAGCCATGAGAATAGTTTTCCTTTAGGGACACCAAGGTGTTAGATGGCTATAAGGGCTTGAGACTCACTATCACATACATGCTTAGATGGGCAACAAACGAGAGTTGAGCCTTGTAGTGTGTATAGGTGAATAGATCTCCGTCACGAGAGTGGGTTGATCGATAAAAAAAGGATCCTTGGTCTAGAAATAGCTAAATCCTTTAATAAAACCTTATCCACGTCTATTACAACTCTAGATTGAACCCGAACCCATAACCATTGTCTCAAGATCCTACTTTTCTTTTGATTAAATCCAAGTTTGCTCTTTGCTTACTTTACTTTTATGATATCTTGTTATTGCTTGCTTTATTTGAACAATCACCATGTTTACTCCCCCTTTTGATTAGGTTTAGTAGAGACTTGTGATAATCTCTTACTACACCGCCACCTAGACTAGGAGACTTAGTGTAATCTCCTTGTTTAGATTCTACTAATCCAAGCCTTTAAATCCT
>OVAN01007608.1:0-19407 GCA_900406275.1 Anastatica hierochuntica | reverse complement strand
AAAAGAGATTCAAGTCACAATCACAAAATGGGAACAAGTCACAACCAAATTTGTTGAGACTGCTATTCAAAGTGAGACAAAGTCTTCTTCATCAACTACTTCATCTGTTACCAAGGAGGAGGCCTAAACTATATATTATTTGCCATAAAAATCCACAAAGAACATAACTAATAATCTTAGATTTTTTTTTGTTGTAAATAAAAAGATTGGTATAGGCCAATCTATCTACCTATGAAAGTAATAATTTTGTAAAAGTAAATATAGATTGTAAGCACTCTGTATGTTAACAAGCATTCAGAAGTGAGTGAGATCCTTGAAAGGTTTTCTAAATAATTTTGTTCTCTTTCTTTTTTTATTGAAATAAATTGCATGGTTTAAGTATACTTATTGATAATATTCTAGTAATTTATTTGAAGGATCCAAGCATTTTATCAATTGTATAAAAAAATATAAATAATCTTAGAGAAATTCTCTTGAATAGCATGTTTTTTGGTTTCTCACTCACATCTAACACACGCGCCTTCCACCTCTTGCATTTTTCATTAAGACAATGATTATTTTTAGGAAGACTTTCTTAAAATTCTAATAATTAGTAAACTTTTCATGAACCTCTGTCAAAACTCCTAAAATTAAGAAGCATATCTATAGTTCCAGAACTAATATATAAAAAGAATATCTACAGTTTCATAAAAACTTTTTAAAAATGTTAGATCTGGAAAATTAGGTCATGTGTGCTAAATTTGGCCAAAAAACTTAATTTAGTGCTAAACATGAGAATTGCCCATAATCTTAAATAATAAATAAAAAGAAATTAAAAAATATAATAGACAAATTTATTAGTCAAAAATAAAATTAATTGGTCTAAACACTAAAGATAGATATACTTAAAATTTTAAACTCACAAAAATTAAATTTCTTAGACACAAGAAAATACACAAGCATACAATACAAAGATTACAAAAATAAATTTTTTGCCCCAAAACAATTTCTCATTTTCATTTTGACCCCATAGTTTTTTTCCAAGATTGCAAAGAGAAAATCAAGAGTTAATCTTCCTGCAATTCCTCCTGATTTCACCACTATAACCTGTCAATGGAGAGATATTACCCATTTTGATCATCGATTCTGCGAACTGCTCGAAGAACTCTTCTTGATCCTCTGCAAACTTCTTCACAAGCTCCATTGATTCCTCATTGCTAGAGAACAATACTTGATCAGAATTCAACAGTCCCATGTTCTTTACCAAGTTCTTGAAATAGGTATTATCAAACCTCCCCGCACTATTGATGTCAAGCTCAGAAAGATTCTGGTCGCCGCCCGATTTAGGGCACATTTGGCGCAAGTTAGCGGCGTAAGATTGCTCTAAGGTCGTGTCGGGATTGCCATTTCCGGATTGGTTGTAAAGTCTTTGTCTGAAACTAGTGCATCTTGAGAATCCGATGGTGTGACTCCCTGACAAATAAACGTTTTCTTGAGAAGCAAGTAAAGTAAATATGACCTAGTTTCTTCCTTGTGTGTGAAGTAAGCTTACCGGAGAGAGCAACTAGGTCAGTAATATCAAGTCCTTGATTGTTAAATCTCGAGAGAATCGTGTCAAAAGTGTTGTTTGGTGCAGGGATGTTATTGTTTGAGCCACTTAAGCTTGCACTTGTTGAATCTTTTCTTCCTAAAGGAACCATCCAGTTCGGTCCACCGGTCTACTCTCAATTCAAAACCTAATTAGATCTTGAGAACTTATAGGAGAAGCAAAGGGACAAAGAGAGAGAAGTAAAGTTACTTACAAGAACAGAGGAGTCTCTAGCAGCAAGAGTTAAAACGTCGGCGCAAGATACAACTCCAGGACATTTATCCTCCAATGCAGCTTTGATTTGGTCAATAACTTCGAACCCGCGAGCTGATCTACTATTAGGGTTAGAGCTTTTCTCAGAGACTATATTTCCATTGCTGTCTAGAAGCAATGATCCATCACATCCCTTCAAGATCCCATTCAAAGAAGATACAATTAAATGATTCACAACATTAACTTGTTGAGCAAGTAATTTGTTGAGCAAGTAACTTGTTGAGCAAGTAACTTCAAAAAAAGAAAGCTTTTGACTCTACCTGAACAAAACAATCATGAAAATGAAGCCTCAGGAGAGAAGCAGCCATACGAGTCTCTCTCGCAACAGCTTGGGATACAACTGACCTTACGATCTCCTCGACGTTAGGGCATGAGCTGCTATAGAAACCTAGGCGGAGTCCCTCTCTATCGCCACTATAACTACTCTCATCGTCGTCGCAGATGCAGAGGTTAAGAGAGAAAGCAAGAGAAAGAAGAACAAGGAAGCTTCTGATTTTAACCATTTTCAATTTCAACTAGAGGAAAGGAAGATGAGTTTGTGATGATGAGAGATTTGGAGGAGGAGAAGAAGGTTATATGTTATTTATAGGCAAGAGAGTTTGAGGAAATTTTTTGGTGTGAAAGGAGAGAAAGAAGAAAAAGACAATAAGAGTTGGTTGCTTGATTGGAGTTAAAATACTAAAAGACAATAGTTTTAAAAGAAAAGTATTTTGAAAAAAGTAGTTTGAATTTGAGGAGACTAAATCTAGGGTTTGGTATCTAAATGTCCCAAATCTTGCATGACTTGTTTGACTATTTCACATCATTTTTTTGGATAATTTAGAGGTAAATCTCATAGCTTAATTGACCGAAACTAATCATAAGGGAGAGAGTGGTCCGCAAGTAAGTTTTCTCTCCGAATTTGCAAATAGACCGAAAGTAGGGTTCCATACCCCTGTAGGGTGTTCGAAGATAACATGCTGTAATTCCTTCTGTCATTGTTCGAACTCGCAACCTTGTCACTAGAAAGGAGTCCGTCCTTTACAAGATTTGGCTATTCTAGTTATTAATTATTAACATTTTACAAAGTTAAAACTAATGATTATTTGAAAAAGGTTAGAAATAGTTACAAAATAATTTAAAAACTAGTTTAAAAACAAATTTGATTTCTGTTAATAATAAAAAAAAATGTAACACGAAAACTTTAAAATTTTACACATCTTATTATTACTTTTGTGAACTATGTTTAAATGTGAAGTTTTATTGCTAATATAATCCTATTTGGTGATAAAGTACACGACAAAGATTAAACGCGTTTTCCAAATTTTGTTGACACTTAAAATTTAAATCATTTGGACAAAATTAACCTAACATTTATAATATATTTTATAAAAAAAACAATTATAAATGCGTTATAGTTTTACTTGGTCGTGACTTAAGGTCCAACAAGTCTTCTTTTGTGTTATAAAAAATGAATTAATTAGATAAATAGTATGAACAGTGTGTAACTGCTCTCTTTGAAAAGAAGCAATACAATCAATATCACTCGAAGTTTAATATCTTTGTTGACATATTAACAAACAAAAGGCAAAAAAGAGACACTTTCCTTTTTCTAACGTAGAAGTAAGAATAGACAAAACTCAATGGTGAACAAAACTCTGAACATTTCAATGCATTTGCATTTAGTTTTGACTCTTGACATTGTCTACTTCTAGAAACTAATCAATTATCAAGAACTTTGTTTTTGCATTATATACTTTCCTAAATCTTTGGCCAACATGTTAATTGTAACTTCCTCCTTGGCGTATACCTCTACTTGATTATAAGTGATTGCTTTTCGTCTTACTCGCTCTATCCACCTTTCTTGAATGTCTGTTTAATTTGGCTAGCACAAAAACGACGTCGTACGAGGCCAATTACTAAGACAATCCGCAGAGGGTAAAACGATGCCGATCTCGCTAAAATGAAAGAATATGTTGAAAAAATAGTTTGAATTTGAGGAGACTAAATCTAGGGTTTGGTATCCAAATGTCCCAAATCTTGCATGACTTGTTTGACTATTTCACCACCTTTTTTTTTGATAGCTCAGGTGTAAATATCAGACTTTAATTGATCCAAACTAATCATCTATGGGAGAGTGAGCAACAAGTAAGTTCTCTCTCCGGATTTGCAAATAGACTGAAAGCAGGGATCCATTCCCGTGTGGAGTATCCAGAGACAACATGCTGCATATTCTTTTGGCAGGGTTCGAACTCGGAACCTGTCACCAAGAATGAGTTCCTCCTTCACCAGGTATGGTTATTCTAGTTATTAATTATCACTCATTAATACGATGCATCTAATATGTAATTAGTGAATTGATTTAGGTGAAATATGTAGTTTTATTAAACCACTCCATAATACAATGCCCATATACTATGAAAATAAGTTTAACATACATTAAAAGAAATTTAGAATGTGGTTAGGTATTTTTTTACACAACATTAAAGAGGCTAAACTTAATGATGCACCATATATCTCATTTTCGGAAAACATTCGATCTTTTTGTAGGGGTTAACCCACATATTTAAAGAAAAATTAAAAATATGATATTTTTTTAATGCATAGATGTATTTAATATTGACATAAATTGAAGATTAAAGAGGTTTGGGACCTTAGTTGTTCTCGTTTCAACATAAAATATAAATTTTATAGAGGTTAGTCCATTGATTTAGGTGAAACATATTGTTTTATTAAATCACTCGTTAATAAGATGTCCACATACTATGAAAAAAAGTTTAGCATATATTAAAAGAAATTTAGAATGTGGTTAGGTATTTTTTTACACAACATTAAATAGGCTAAACTTAGTGATGCAACATATATATCTCATTTTTCGGAAAAAATTCGATCTTTTCGTAGGGGTTAACCCACATATTTTAAGAAAAAATAAAAAGTATGATATTTTTTTTAATGCATAGGTGCATCTAATACTGACATAGGTTGATGATTAAAGAGGTTTGAGACCATGGTTGTTCATGTTTCTACATAAAATATAAATTTTATAGAGGTTAGTCCATTGATTTAAGTTAAATATGTAGTTTTATTAAATCACTCGTTAATACGATGCTCATATACTATGAAAATAAGCTTAGCATACATTAAAAGAAATTTAGAATGTAGTTAGGTATTTTTTTTACACAACATTAAAGAGGCTAAACTTAGTGATGCAACATATCAACTTGGCTATATCAACTTGGCTATAAAATGAGTCATTGCATTTTTCAACTTACTACTAGATTTTGAGAACATTGAAGAAAAAAGAGTGATGGAATCATAGTCAAGAGAATTGAGAAGGTTTAAGCTGGGAAAAAATCCAACATTGCAAGGGTCCGGTCGAGTATCGGATATCCTAAAAATCAAGGATATCCGATCGGTACCACCTCTAGGTTAAAAGCATATGGTTCCCAATCTCATCAAAATTTTTGTCGATCAGAATGGACAAACACACAAAATTGGAATCAGTTCCCATCATGCTTCTCATCCTCTCTTTTTTTATGGACCCATACACATTATTTAGATTTGCATTTGTGCTATTGCCTAATATGTACTACTTGCTTTGTGTACAAATGCACTTTTGTGAAGGAGTTTATATATAGGTTAATAGGATACAATATATAATTATGGTCCACATACCAAACATGATCATTCCTAAGTTTTAATCAATCTTCATGAGTGTAAATTGCAATGATTCATTTTGTTACCTTTTAAAATGTGATTCTCCTCTTCTATAAATAAGTTATTGGTTTAGTAATTTATCACAAGTTTGACAAAAAAAGGTATTTATCACAGGCTCTTTACTCGTTTTAACATTATTGTATTAGACTTCACTATTTAATTTATAATTGTATTAAGTTTTATTTAGTCAATACACTTCATTACAAGCAGTTTAGAACATGGCATACCGGCTCGATTAAATAAGTTTTATTGAAATATTTTACGAAATTCTACATTCAGTCTCACTAAAACTATGATCCTAATAACATTTTTCAATTTATGATTGCAGTGTTAAAAAAACTAATTTCGATCCACGAATTATTAAGTTTTATTATTTGTGTAGTTTTAGAAAATAGAAAATATGATTATTTATAAAAGATGATTAAATTTGTTGACTAATATTAATTGTTTCAGTTTATCTTATATCATATTTAAAAAGAATAACCAAATATTTAGGGAAAAACATTAGCTCTTTAAAATAAATTAAATTTGAGTTATTTTTATTTGGGCAATTCCACATTTTATATTTTTAATTTATTTTTTCGTTCCTCTAAACCAAACTAATATTCCTTTTTTAAAGAAAATTTTAAGGTTTTTTAAAATAATTCATTATGGTTAGCTTTGTAAATAGTCTTTATCTTTTTAAAAAATCAATTTTAAAAAATATTTAAATTTGAGAATAACTATTATATAATATTAAATAATAACATCATTTATCGACCAAATATGTTACTATCACATGCAGTAAGTCATTATCAATTAAAGTCAGGTTGTTCCATAAAGGCTTAGTATTAATTATTTGATTAATCAAAAAAAATTAGAGTTAATTGTTTTTCCCGACCAAACCTATTTTTGTAAATTAAAATATAAAGAAAACAAAAAATAATAATCTCTCTCTCTCTCTCTCTCTCTCTTTGCCTTTAACGTTTCTTTGAAAACTATAAGAAAAAGCAGAGACTTCGGATTCCTTTTTTTTTTTGTAAAGAAGAGAGAAAGGTTCGTTGGTGGACCACTCATTTTTGCCTCCGTGATATCGGCGGCGGAGTTAGACGACGGAGGAAAAAAACCGGTGAACTCATGCGAAGATAGTCACCGGAGAATCCGTCTTTTCTTCCCCCGGAGATGACGAGCATCGAAGAATCCGATATGAAAACAGATATGATTGTCTCTGTTTCTTCGTTTTCTCTCTCCGATCTAGTCTCTCGGATCCGGTGAAAAGACAAATCTCTCTCCTCCGCCGATTGAAATCTTCTCAATTTCTGTCGATTTCATCAAGGTTTGGGTTTTTTTTTCTTCCTCTGTTCTTGGATCTGTTGCACATCTTGTCGGAATTTTAAAGATTTGGTTTTTGAGTAGTTTCAATGGTTTGATAAGTTCCAAGTATTGTTAATCTGAGATTTTGAGAGATTGGGTTAATGTGAAAACTTCGAATTTTGAGTTTGAAATTTTCTGATTTACAGTTTAGGGTATGTTGAAAAAAGAGATGTCTTTCAAAAGCATACTTCGTGATCTAAAAGAAGTAAGGGATGGACTTGGAGGGATCTCAAAGCGAAGCTGGTCGAAATCGTCTCACATTGCTCCTGATCAAACCGCGACGCTGCAGGAGAATATCCCGCAGAGCCCGTGGGCTTCTCTGCCGCCTGAATTGCTTCATGACATTGTTAGAAGGGTTGAAGAGAGTGAGACGGCTTGGCCTGCTCGAGCAGCTGTGGTTGCTTGTGCTTCGGTATGTAAATCATGGAGAGTGATCACTATGGAGATTGTGAGAATCCCTGAGCAGTGTGGGAAGCTCACTTTTCCGATTTCATTGAAACAGGTTTGAAGAAATTTTTCGGGTTTATTGTTAAACCGTCATTTTCAAAGCTCCTTAGTCCCTTGTTTCATTTGCAGTCGGGGCCGCGAGACTCTCCTATTCAATGCTTTATTAAGAGGAATCGAGCAACCGCTACTTATATGCTATATTATGGCTTGATGCCCTGTGAGTGATCCTCATTTCTAGCTTATGAAATTGCGGTTCAACAATGCGGAAATGGTTGTTCTAACGATGATCGTTTGTTGAATCTATAGCTGAGACGGAGAATGACAAACTGTTGTTAGCAGCAAGAAGGATGAGAAGAGCGACGTGCACGGATTTTGTAATCTCACTCTCTGCGAAAAACTTCTCCAGGAGTAGCAGTACTTATGTTGGCAAACTAAGGTAAGCAGCGACTTATCGATTTGACCTTAACCGTTAAAAGCTCCTTTTCTAAGCAGTCTCTACTTGTATTGTGGGAATAGGTCTGGTTTTCTTGGAACTAAGTTCACGATATACGACAACCAAACAGCATCAGCCGCGGCACAAGCTCAACCGAACCGAAGACTTAACTCCAAGCAGCCATCTCCCAAGTTACTTGCTAATAGCTATACCTCGGGAAACATAACCTACGAGCTTAATGTTCTCCGCACAAGGGGACCTAGAAGAATGCATTGCGTTATGGACTCTATACCACTATCTTCTGTTATTGCTGAACCATCACTAGTTCAAGGCGTTAAACAGGAAGTATCTTCCTCGCCTTTGCCTAAAGGAGAAACAAGCTCGACAGATAGAGAGATCGTTGATATTTCTTCGAGCTTGTTGGATCAACCGCTGGTTCTCAAAAACAAATCCCCAAGATGGCATGAGCAATTGCAGTGCTGGTGCCTCAACTTCAAAGGGAGAGTGACCGTTGCTTCGGTTAAGAATTTCCAGCTTGTGGCAGACATTGACCCTTCTTTAAACGCACCACCTGAAGAACACGAGAGAGTGATTCTACAGTTTGGCAAAATCGGCAAAGACATTTTCACCATGGATTATCGCTATCCTCTCTCTGCTTTTCAAGCGTTTGCTATATGCATCAGCAGCTTCGACACAAAACCGGCATGTGAAGGGTAAAGATCCAACTCCGCAAATCATCAAAGAAGGCTTCTTTGTTCCTCAGATTTTCGACCGTGAGAAAGCTTTTGTATGTAGCTTGTTGTAGCTCTTTCAACTATGCTTTTAAACTTGCCTCTACTCTTTCACTGTAACAAAAAAAATCTGATGGAGCTCTTGGTGAATAACCTTAATGAAGTTAAGATTGTTATATCAAATGTAATATATAAACAGAAGCCATTACGCAACAACAAAACGAAACGATGGCATTCAAAATCTAACGCGACTATGCAATGTTCCTGGGGATCTAATGGCAGTGATCTTTCACAGCCAATGTATTTCAACTTCTCCTGCAAATATTTCTCATCTCAACGTCGAATAAGTGAGAAACTCCATTGAAGTAAACTGAAATGGTTGGCGCGGAATAGGATTCCTGCAAACGCAAAAAAGATCAAGAGTCATGCAAAGGCAAACCAAAATATACATTGTGGACAGTTTAAGTCAGTGAAGGAGAAATGAAAAAAACACACGGTCTAGGACCGTAAACTTTGATCTGGCGGATATGAGTATCTCTCCCGTTGAGGTGATTTGACAAAAT
The DNA here is from genome assembly GCA_900406275.1 of Anastatica hierochuntica. Classification (NCBI taxonomy): domain Eukaryota; kingdom Viridiplantae; phylum Streptophyta; class Magnoliopsida; order Brassicales; family Brassicaceae; genus Anastatica; species Anastatica hierochuntica. Next base: position 10,344 of record OVAN01007608.1, on the reverse strand, counting down.
AGCTATTTGCAACATGAATGTATTGACAAAAGTTTCCCTGTAAAGAGAACAAAAGTAGATACAGTCCTATGCTTAGTAACATACATAAGCAAGTGATTCATGCGAAATCAATTCGAGTAAAACATCAAAAGCCGATACTGGAATCATAAGATATCTCCGAGAGTAGAAACTCTCTAGCTAATGTAGCAAACAGTCTGTTCATCTTAACAAGCAGCTACCTAGATTGTTTCCCACAACCGAAACAAACCCGAAAAGCTCGAAAGAAACAATCATTTCGTATGCGGAAACATACCGTGGATCGGTTCCAGAGAGAGATAAGCAAACCCAACCAGTTGGTTTTACAATCTCCACAGTTTTAATCTCCTAAACAATCGAAAACGAAGAAGACAACAACATGAAATTTTCTATACATCAGAAAGTAGAGAATCTCTTCTTCTTCTTCTTCTTCATCATCACACAAAAAGAGATTACCTTTAAGTTATGGAAGCCATCACCAGCTCGAATCGAGATTTTACTTGGAGTATAGCTCTCATCAAGCTTAAAATCAACATACAGAACCACTACCTTTCAAAATCAAAAGAAATTTCAAAAATCAATAGCGAAGAAAACATCAGATCTGCGAATTCTCATAAATCATTACCTGCAATTTCACTTTCTTCTGGAATTGAATGTTGATCAGATGTGGTTGTAAACCATCAGATCTGCGAAATTAAGAACCAAATCAGCGAGAGAGAGAGAACGAGATCGGAGATTTTTAGGGTTTTTGATACTAAACTGCCAATAGGTTTCGAGATTATCATCGCGAAGAGTGTTGACGCCATTGCCAGGCTTACAAGAGCTTACGCTCCAAGCAGCGTTCTTCGCCATTTCTCTAAGATCTTCGTCTATGATTAGCTTCTCGTTTCCTCCTCTGATCTTTCCTTCTTCCTCCGATTCCGATGACTCCGTCGCCATCTCCGATGTTCGAGATTTCACCCTCCAAGGAGATTTTTTTGAATTTCGTCTCTGTGGCGTGGCTTGTAGATAAACGCTGTGTCGTTTGGGGATTTAGAAACGACATGGTGTTTACTTTTTTTAAATGGAAACGACATGATGCTTTACTTTCTGAGTAAAATGAACAACACACTTCACTGTAGGGGCTACGAATTTTACCCGAAACCTGAACCCGAATCCAAATTCGAACCCGAACCTTAATTGAACCTGAATCGAACCCGATTTTGAACTAAAAAATACATGAACAGCTCTTGATCCAAAGTATTTCGGATTTGGGTAATATCGAATCCGAACAGGTATCCGAAAAATTTGAAGAACCCGAATTCAAACTCGAATCTGATACCCAATAAATATCCGAAGATATCCAAATATCTAAAAATACTCAAAATATCCGATAAAATAATTCAAAATACCCGTAAAATATTCAAAATATCTGATAAAACCTTAAAAAATATGGGAAAAACTCGAAATATCCGAAATACCAGAAAAATCTGAAATATCCGAACCTGAATACCTGAATAGGTTTTGTACGACTGGAGTTTGGGAACCGAACCCGACCTGAACGGATATCCGAATGTCCATCCCTACTTCACACTTTGGAAATTTGAGTGTCTCAAACAGGGTCGGGAAAAAAATCTGAACCTGGAACCGGAACAAGACCGATTAAAATAATTGAATTGAACCAAATCCGGCATAACTAGCCAAACAGATCTCATTTCATGTATGAACCAACTCGAAACTGTGCCGATTTTGAAAAGACTGAGAAAGCGTCCATAAATCGTAGCGATTACTTCATACGCGTTGCAATTAGGCGTCAATATTGTTGAATATGAGTTAGACGAATTTATGCGGATTTAATCGGGTCTAGACGGAACTAAAGATCCTACAAAATTATTGATTAATTAACGTTTATATGTTCACAAATAACCTAATTATAAGTTTTAGTTTTATAAATAATGATTAAAAATATTTATGTATATAAAACGTATACTTTTCTCTAATTTTCATTCATAATGTAATATTTTGATTTTTCAATAGATGTTTGTATTCTAGGATATATAATATTTAAATTTTATTATGTATGAACTATGTTAATGTTATATGTTATGCCATATATTAAAAGTAAATATACGTTATAAACGTCTAAGCCGCCAAAAATCACTTAAACTTGGTTAATCGTTCTACGTATTGGATCTCCGTCTACTTAGCGCCTAACGCTTTTTAACGATGGATAAATGGAATGAGTATCCTAAACATGATGAATAACTCAAATATTCAATTATATGTTTTGTGTTTGATCATATATTATTCATATTAATGCTATATTAAGCTTTGTTTTTGGATTTTAAGTTTATTGGGTAATTTTAGATTTTAAATTCTTTAGGCAACATGAGTGGACAGTCAAGTCTAAACCAAACCCGTAAAGATCTAAACTGAATCCAAACTGAATCCGATATAAATTTCTGAATAGATATTACATCTTAAACTAGTATGTCACTAAAAAAAATTGGTTTAGCATCAACTTATAACTAACCAAAGACTTTTAATATAATAGGTTTTTTACCACGATGCTTTAGGTTTAAACCACAGTAACAATGATCGGAGTTTAATATACTTTGCCCGTAACTGATAAAATATTTTAGGGCGTAGATTTGTAAACCCTAAAAGGGTAAAATTATCAACACCAAAAAACAGTATCACTACTAGTAGTTTTTATACCGTTATATTTTGATCGTTTGTGACTATTTCATACTTTTTTACACAATCCATTACAACTAGATTTTCCTTTTATCATTTTGTGTTACATTGTAAGATATCATTTCTGTATGTTAAGAAGATTATGGACCGAAGTTCTCCACACCTAGTACGAGCAAATCATGTGAATGGTTATTTATACAATTAATAATTATGTAACAACAGAGATTAAATTAATGAAATATCATGTAAATTATTCACAAATTAAAGTTGTATGTGAAGTTTTAATTATTTCAAAAAGCTAATTAATTCATATACAACTTTAGTTTGTGAATATTTACAAGATATTTCATTAATTTAATCTTTGTTGTTACATAATTATTCACAACTTTAACCTCATTTACTTAAAATTTGGCGTATATTTTATTTCTTCCACTATAGAGTGTATTTTCGAGACAAGACTTTCAAATTTCTTGTTACCCAACAATTCGGTCAGATTCTTCGTGAGTATAAGGGCCGAGCTACTTTTCCATCTATATGTTCAAGTCTCTAGAGTATTCAAGATAAAAATCAGAAGGATGTCCTTTCTTCAAATATCTCTTCTCTCTAAGAATATTTCCCTCATCCTAGATATCGGTTCGTGTTGGACAGTCTTCTGGAATCTTCCTAAGTTTGGCAAGGATATTGATATTCAAGGGTTTTAGGTCGCGAGAGTTCTCTCTCGTCCTGCTCGTGTCCATCCTTTTGAGAGACCTAGTGTTTCGGCACTTTTGGCGCATGCATGGAGTTTCAAAACCACGTAGACCTTTGAGTCTCAATCGTGGCAATGGTGTTTAATTTGGTTGACAATGAGTCTTCGACTATCTGCATGCATTAGAGATGGAACATATGACTATTTTATCTTAGCGTACTTGTTGGATGTACTTTTATTTCTCCGCACCTATTGTTTTACTTGTAACTCAATAGCACGATATGTTACTTTTACCCTTGTAAGACTGATGGATCATTTTACCCTCTTTCTAGCGCATAGTTTTATATTATTTTTTAATAAAAAAGGTTTCGGTGAAAAAGAAAAGAAAAAAAAGTTAAAATCCTTTAAATTCTTTTGACAAAGACACCTCATTAATTATATTTTGTGGAGTTTCAAAAATCTTGAAAAAGACAAGTCTATAAGAAATAAAAATCTTATAGGAACCGAAAGAACAAAAGAAGGTCCACTTTGGTTAATAATCTCTGCAACCACAATGATGCCCACTCTTTGTGGTTCTCAATTTTTCATCTTTTGATCTTCTCAAAGTCTCTTAACTGCTTGTACTTACCTCCAATTTTTTTTTGGGGTTATGGATAATATCTTGTTATAGATCTTGTCAAAATCAGACAGTTCATGGATTTAGATCATTGGTTGGAAAATATTATTGATTTGAGAAAAGATCATTGACCCCCCACTTGTTTAGTTTGAAAGCTACTTTTAGAAAACATATTATGATATCTATATAAATGTAGAAAGAGATAGAGACTGTGTCAACATCAGTTATCACTATAGTAGTATAGTAATAGATTTAGTGTATATTGATAAAATTGGAAAAGAAATCCATCAGCATAATATAGGAAGATGGAAATTCATATATCCGTTTGGATTCGATTCAGGTTTATTCGGTTTTTGATTTTCGAGATTAGAGACTCAAATCTTATTCATATATTTATATCTTTTGGTTTAGTTCTGCAGATTCGGTTTAGATTCGGGTATTCGTTTAAATTATGTAAAAAATTTACAAAACAAAATATGACTAAAAGCATAAAAAATCTAAAAATAAAAATAATATATTTCATATGAACTTGAATAATGTATGATCAAATACATAAAGTTAACATCTAAATTGGTTCAGTTTGGGTGTTCGAGTATTTTATGCCAACTTTTTTTGTTTTTCAAATATTTTTTCGGATGCTTCAGGTAACTACACGTATTTTAGATATTTTTAGATATTAGGTATAAAATAACTAATATATTTAAGTATATTATAATAATTTAAGTATTTTGGGTATTCAAAATATTTCGATTCGAGTCATATTCAATTATGGTTTTTCGAATATTGAAGTTTATGATCCGTTCGATTATTCTATCGGTTTTGATACTATTTTTCATCTAGATTCGGTTCATCGGATCCGAATATTTTGCCATAACTAATAATATACTATTATTTTTTTTAGTAAATAACCTCTAAATTCTAAAGAGTTGAATTAATTTTCAATAAATGAAGACCTCAGACTGCAACCTAATGATGATGTTTTGTTGACAAAGAAGAAAAAAAATATGTTGAAAGTTTATTTCCATTAATGAATAACTTAACAATATTGTTTTTCATAATTGGATTTACCAAACCAAACTAATCTTTGAAGTTCATAAAATTTCCGAATTTTAATCATTATATTACCTACATGTGGCCAAACTTGTCTATAATAAATCAATTGCTCGAACTAAATCGGACTCTACCTTTGGTTCACATAATAGTGACTCTACACTCTAAGTAGAAACGACATGTCCATTACAATTTTTTTTTTAAAATTTTTTTTTATGGGTAATCCAGGCTGCAACGGGTCAGCCCGGTGGCCCTAATCCTAATACCGAGAAATTTATCCTCACATACGAGGAGTACAGATCACAACCAGCCGATCCAGTAGTTCATAGCCTCTCATACGGGGCCTGTGCGCACATATGCACGACCAGGGTTCGAATCCTCGACCTCTGGATTTGATGAGATGAGCACCTGCCACAAGACTAAAGGCCGCGTTCTTACAATTTATTTAACTCACAAAATGTTATATTAGATATTTGAAGTAAAATAGATGCACAAAATGAACATCCAACAATTTTGAAATATTTATCATCCATTTTAAATCCATCTTAAACCGAAAGAGGTATAAAATACTCTATTTGTTTTAAAATTGATATTTACGAACATTATTAATTTATAGAGGTTATATTGTATGGCGTTTCCAATCGTTTACAAATTGCAGAAAAAGAAAACAAACAAAGTTAATAAATTTGATTTGATATTACTATATCAAACAAGGAATTGTAATTACTACAAGAGTTCTTTTTTTCTTCTACTACTACTACACATATCTATACAATATATTATATCTACTCTCTTTGTCTCTATATATTTTTATCATCTTATAAGATTTGATGGTGACATACAAGATCATTTTATCTTGCAAATCTCCACTTCTTCTGGTTTCAAAAATCAGTAAAAACAAGGATCAAATGATAAGGCAAATGCTTGAATCTTTCTTCTTTTTTTCGCCATCATCCAAATTGCGAAATTATCACTTTGATCATATAATTGAATCTAGTGATGAATCTCAACTATATTGTTCAAATGAATCTTTCTCTTAATACTCAAAACCAATGCTAGATGTATTGTAGAGACTCTGTGTCTGAGTTTCCCAGCTTGTAGATGGCTACAAAACACAAAGATTCAAGAATCGGTTTAGTTACTTCCTACACAAGGAACATAAACTCACTAAGTAAAAGTAGTTTTAAGTTTAATTGATGTTCTTACAACTTCAATAGATGTTGTTTGGTTCTGGTTTATCACAGATAAATCTAGAGATCCTTGTTGATCTAGCGGAAACAACGGCGTATCAACCATTATTGATGGTTTTGAAGCAATTACTAATGGAAGATTTGTTAAATAAGCCTGAAACTGAAAATTTCATAAACCCTATTATGATAAGTTGTAAAATGAATTTGATCTTTAGGGTTTAGAGAATGTGTTTGTACCTGTTTTACTGATAAATCTTCCATAGAAAACTCGAGTTCAGGGTTTAGAAAAGCGAGTTTCATCGACAAGAACTGAAAATTTTTGTCATTTTAAAAAATTAGGGTTGTAATTATGACAAGGAAACAACAGAGAATCATTGTTTCATTACTTACTTCTACTTGTCTCTGTAGAGATTGAACATAATTGATGATCTCATCAAGCATACCGGCTTTTCCAGTGACTTTGTTGCATCCAGGTACAAGATCTTGAAGATATTTCATCTTCTTGCTGATCTTTTCTCTTCTAGCCTACAAATCCAAATCCATTAAACCCTAAACCTAATCTTGTTACTTGTCAAGCAAGAAACTTGTTTTAAAGAGTTTAAAATTACCCTTTCTGCTAAGCTGTGTCTATCCGTGGCTTGGCCTCGACGAGCTCGGACATGAATATAATCTAATTTCTGAATCTCTAAAGTTCCCTTTGATGTCTCCTTTGAAGTGTCTGAAGATGCTTCCTTGTTACTCACGTTTGTTTTTCCTTTTATGATTGACTCTGTCTCAGCCTCTAGTTTGATCTTCTTCTCTGTCTTATCCTCTTCCCTTGTCTTCTCCTGAGAGATAATTATAGAAATTTCAAAGCCAATCTTTCAAAAACTTTGCTCTAAACCAAAACTTGATCTCACAAACCTCTAATTTTCTCTTGTTGTTCAAGGAAATGACTTTGGTTTCTTCATTGTTCTTCACTGGTTCCATTTGGCAGCTACTTGTTCTTGAAATGCAACCATCCATAGCTTCATTTGGAGGACCAAACATCGTGTTATAGTTTGGTCCAAAGCAAGATCCAAGCATTTGAAAATGAGTGAAAGTACTCTGCAAAAGCTCATCATTGTTGCTTCCATGGCATTGAAGTATCTCAAGAAGTTCATGTGAATTAGTATGAGACATAACTTCTTGTTGTTGTTGTTGTTGTTGCATCCATTTAAGCATAGAAATGTCCATGGAGCTTGATGAAAAACCTTGTGGAGATACAAGACCTTCCAACATATCTTTCAACTTCTAATATTTATGTATGTGATCTTTTAAAGTGAGACCAAAAGTACAAACCTTCTTGAGTTTCTCTTTTTTAGTGAGTTAAAATCAAAAGAAGATTTGCTATAAATGTATAAAGAAGTAGAGACTTAGGTTATGTAATATTGTTTTTGGTATGGTTGCTTAAAAGAGATGAAAGAAGTGGGTGAAACTAATCCATTGATATCATTCTTGAATAGCTTTAAATAGAAAGCAACATTGACCCACACACATAGGTCCCCATATAATTTTTTTTTAAAAATCTTCAATAGCATTTACTTATTTGTTACGTTCTACTTCATGATTTTTTTATACATTGTTTGAATTGGAAAATGACTAATCATGCTATGGTATTTTAATTTTTTATAAGTAAAATACTATGTTTTAATTTTAACTTTTAAAATTAATACAAGTTGTTGACAAAAAAAATTTTCATTTAACTTTTCACGCGCTAAAATAATTTATAATATTCGATGTATTTATTCATCATTTTTCTACTATTACAATTTTTCATCATTTTAGGTTTTTATATAATACGTTTTTTACTCATGTGGGATTTTTGACATAAAATTGTATTTCTTCATAGATTGAGTACTTGTTTTTTCATTATTTTTTTTTATAATAGCATGTTCAAAATATTTTTTTGTTATATATAAATATATATAATAAAAATTATTATTTAAATTAATGGAAATTTTTTAAATAATAAGAAAAATAAAAAAATGAATAATAAATGCACATAACGATTTTATAAAAAATATTAAAAAGATCTAAAAAATGCAACCACTGAATTCAAAAAATAATAAATAATATGAAAGGTGAAATAGAAAGATTAGAAAAAAAGCATATGATATGATTAGATATCCAAGTTTTCCTATACATTATTATTGACATTATTTATAAAAATTTAAATAAACTAATAATAAATGCACAAAATTATGAAATCAATAATCAAAAATAGTGGAGTTGCAACATATGCTAAAAATGTTTCTCTTCTAATATATTAAGATACTCCCTCACAAGTTTAAAATGGTTCCACAATTTTCTTATAGTTACACTAAAAATCTAGGTAGCATGGTGGTGTTAGCTCATAAGTTTGAACCTTTCACCCAAATTGAAGGTTGATTGGAAAAGATGTTTACGGCCAATAAATGCATTACCAAAAGTCGATTCCGGACTAGAGCATGTCCGATATCACTCTAAATTTTACTTTAAAATAGAGTGTATAGTAGAATTTGCTCTAATCATACTTCATTCTAAACTTCAAAATAGAGTAAAACAGATATCATTCCATATTTAGAGTAAAAATTAGAGTTACTTTATATCTAAAAAATCTTATTGGTTGCTTCATCTTAGAGTGATACACTGAAAAAAAACATACACCATTTTGTAGTCACTTGTTTTAGAGGAAAAATGGAGTATTAGTATTTGGAAAAATGGAGTATTAGTATTTGGGATTATTGGTAGAAGGATTTTAGAAGAATATTGACATTTTTCAATTCTGATGTTATTGGTTTATAGACTATAACATTCTTCATAAATTCTACTATTATTGGTTTAATGATTTAAAATGTCTACTCAAAAATCTATTGTTCTTGAAAAGTTTGGTTTTCGTGATTCTATGATTATATTAAAATCTAGTGTTATTGGAACATGGATTCTCGACAAATTAACTTACTAACCATAATTTTTAAAATACTTCATGTACACCCGAGATTTTAACCACAAATTAAAATGCTTTCTTAGTGATGTAGCTTTTAACTATGGGAGTGGTACTAGCTTTTGTATGATTTTTTCATTCTTGATAGATATTTTTTTATCGATTAGAACCATACTAAGTTTGTCTAGCCTACGGAAGTAGATTGTTAGCTTGCTTAATGACTAAAGAAACTTGATCTTAATATCAGTTGCATGATTTGATCGGCGATATTCGAAAGTTGAGTTAATCTTTTATGCTTCACGAATAGAGCTTGAGTTATGGGAGTGAGAAAACTCGATTGTTGAACTCCTTGGTCATAATATATGTTCTTAGTTACTTTAGTTAGCTACTTGGTCTTGACTTTTCAATTGCTATTTCCCAAGATTCATTCTGTATCATCTTGAATCTTGTTTAGTTAGGTTTGGATTTGCAAATTGATCACTTGTGAATCTGTTTGCTCGCTTGCTTGGTTCATTCATTCATATATGTTAGTTGATAAAAAAGGTTGTGACACAAACTCGCTTTCAAAAATTTGTAGATTACCATGTACAAAATGTGTGTGACGAAAAATAGAAAAAAAGACAAAATGGAAGATAAGTAAATAAAAATATAAAACAAAATTTCAAAATGATAAATTTAAGAATTTAAATTTTGTTGTACTATAAAAATTTAGATGAATAAGGAGCCAACGAAAAAAAATTAAATATTTGAAAAAAAATATGTACACGAAGTTAAGGATAGTTAAATTTTAGATCCAAAGCATATTGTACATCGATAATTATATGTAGGTGATAAATAGAACAAGATTCGCGCAGAAAAGCGTATTTTATGGTAATCAATACTAGAAAAGTTATAGAGACTCTCCAAATCAAGACACCTCATCATTTTAAAGCTTCAAAAATTTGACACATCATCCAAAGTTTAATAATTAATAACCAATCAAAATAAAAGATTAATACATGTAGACTATTCTTTAGACTCCTCTCTCTTTCTTTTTACTAGGGGTGGGCAAAATACCCGAACCCGAATAACCGAACCGAACCCAACCCAAAAAATGGAACCGAACCCGAACCGGAACCGTTAAAATACCCGAATGGATCCTAAATTTCAATATCCGAAGAACCGA
>OVAN01007607.1:0-19407 GCA_900406275.1 Anastatica hierochuntica | reverse complement strand
ATATGCCCAAGAAGTTTACCTTCCCATTCGTCAGGCCGTACGACAGGACTTTTGACCCGGGCAATCACATTGCGCAGTACAAGCAGAAGATGCTTACTATGGCAATTCAAAAGGAGCATAAGGAAGCCGCCATGTGCAAGGGGTTCGGATCTAGCCTGACAGGGGCCGCCTTGCAATGGTTCATATCAATTCCAACTGGACCTATAAGGTTCTTTGCTCATCCGACTGATCTGTTTGTGGAGCAATTTGCCAGGAGTAGAGTGACTCCCTAGTCCTCTGATGACCTTTATGAGATCAGGCAGCGTAAGGCAAAGTCGCTCAGGAGCTACCTTCACCGCTTCAACAATCAGAAAGTTACCATCCCGAACTGCAGTGTTGCTGCCGCGATTTCTGCCTTCAAGAGGGGACTCCTGCCTGATGGTGACCTATACAAGGAGCTCACCACGTACCAATGCAGAACGATGGAGGATGTGCTCTCCAGGGCCCAGGCGCAGATCAAGTGGGAAGAAGATATGCTTGCTAGGCAAGAATCTCGGGTCATGAGAACCGAGAAGACGGCCAGGGGTGACAAGCCCTACCAAAGACCTACCAGAGACGATGGACAGAAGGGAGCCAAAGGGCACAAACCTTTGGGAAAGCCAGACGTCAATAGATTCCCGCTGGTCCATACTTGGTTGGACGTATCCAACCTGTCAATATCGAGCGCGGAGCTGGTAGGAGTCTTGAAAGAGATAGAAGGCCAAGTCAAATGGCCCCAGAAGATGAGATCACCTGACAACCGCCGGAATCAAAACAAATGGTGCGACTTCCACAATGACCACGGTCACAGAACAAAGGATTCTATATCCTTAAGAATAGAAGTCAACGAGCTGCTTAAGAAGGGATACCTACGAGAATTCCTTTCCAACAAGGCTAAGGAGATGCTGGGTAACCAGGAAGAAGGATTCCCAGCCGACCGTCACGCACCTGATTCCCCGAGGCACGATAGGGTGATCAATGTCATATCTTGGGGTTCAAAGATAAGTGGCATCACACACGCCGCTGCCAGGAAAAGCACAAGGCTTGCTAAAACAATTGTAGCACCTCGGAAGTCAAGCGCTAGAACTTCAGCCAGGAAGTCATAAGTTTCACGGCTGGGGAACAAGACGGAATCATGATACCACATCATGACGCATTAGTTGTCTCCTTGTCGGTGGCGAATTTTTGGTGAAGAGAGTACTCATCGACAATGGAAGCTCTACAAATGTACTTTTCCTGGGAGCATACACGGACCTGGCTCTGACCCAGGAAGCCTTGATCAAGAGGACCATGCCGCTAGTGGGCTTCAGTGGGGAAGTCAAGCAGACCATTGGAGAAATAGCAATTCTGATGTGCGCTGGGGGGATCAACTTATCCACTAAGTTTTCTCTCAAACATTGTCTTTCGCCTACAACATGATCATGGGCAGACCCTGGATACACGAGATGAGAGGAGTGCCATCAACCTTACACCAAGTACTCAAGTTTCCAACCCCATGGGGAATCAAAGAGATAAAGGGTGAGCAAGAAAACGCTCGATCATGCTACCAAACCACCTTGAAGGGAAATATGGCTCCGTTATAGCAATTACAGAAGCCACTTCCCGCATTGCATACTGAAGAGCCGGAAGTGGAACAACTGGACGACATCCCTCTGGTACCCGGAGAACAGGGGAGAAACCTCATAATACATGCAAGATTATAGAAAGACATACGCGTAAGGCTGATAGACTTTCTCAGATCAACTGCAGACTTCTTTGCCTGGTCCCACGTGGATATGCCACGAATAGACCCAGAAGTCATAGTCCACAAGCTTCAAGTGGATCCCTCATACCCGGTAGTCAAGAAAAAATGGAGGAAGTTCACGCCTAAACGAGACCAAATCATCAACGATGAAGTTAAGAACCTCCTGGCGCCTGGGTTCATTAGAGAGGTCCCGGATTGGCTACCAAACGTTGTCGTGCTCCGAAAGAAAAACGGCAAATGGCGGGTCTGCATAGACTTCACGGATCTAAACAAATCTTGCCCCAAGGATCCTTTTCCACTGCCTCACATAGATAAGTTGGTCGATGCCACGGCTGGATACCTACTAATGAGCTTCATGGATGCCTTTTCCAGGTACAATCAAATACTTATGCACCCGGACGACCAAGAAGAAACATCCTTTATGACTTCTCACGGAATCTATTACTACAAGGTAATGCCTTTTGGGTTAAAGAATGCAGGATCCACTTATCAGAGGCTAGTCAACATGATATTCACAGACCAAATTGGCCAGACCATGGAAGTCTATATAGACGACATGCCGGTCAAGTCCTTAGATGCGAAAGACCATATAGCCCACCTACAACAAGCCTTCTCTACCTTGAGGAAGTATAACATGAAGCTCAACCCCTCTAAGTGCTCGTTCGGAGTAAATGTTTGGGGTACATAGTCACATACATGGGCATTGAAGCGAACCCAGAGAAAATAAGGGCGATCCAAGCGATCCCTTCACCTAAGACTCCACGAGACGTCCAGAAGCTCACTGGAAGAATGGCAGCCTTGAGCAGATTAATATCCAAGCTGTCAGACAAGTCGCATGGATTCTTTGAAGCCCTTAAGTTCGCAGGGAAATTTGAACGGAACCAAGAGGCTGAAGACGCCCTATTCATACTCAAGGAATATCTCACAACTCCACCTCTTCTCTCCAAACCCCAAGACGGAGAACCTCTGCTCCTGTACCTGGCCGTCTTAGAGCACGCCATGAGTGTCGTCTTGGTCACAGAAGAAGAAAGTAAGCAGCGTCCGGTGTACTACGTGAGTAAATCTCTTTTGGAAACTGAGACCCGCTATAGCCACCTAGAGAAACTGGCCCTCGCCTTGGTTGTCTCGGCCAGGAAGTTGCGCCCCTACTTCTAGGCTCTTCCAATGATAGTTGTCATGTCCTTCCCTATCAAATCCGTACTCCATAAGCCAAAGGCATCCAGAAGACTGGCCAAGTGGGCAGTGGAACTTGGCGAGTATGATGTAATCTTCCGCCTTGCCACGACAATCAAATCAAAGTTCATGGCTGACTTCATAGCAGAATTCTCCCCGCCAATGATACCAGGGGCAGATAAAGAGGTCAGGATCCAACAAGAAAACAAAGGTGATGAAGAATGGGAACTCTATGTGGATGGATCCAACAATATACGAGGGGCAGGCATAGGCCTCATGCTCATCTCACTAAGATGAGAAGTTGTATCAAGAGCAGTAAGATGCAACTTCAAAGCCACCAACAATGAAAGTGAGTATGAAGCCTTAATTGCGGGACTCAGCCTGGCAAAAGACCTGGGAATAGAAAACCTACAAGTTTACAGTGATTCCAAACTGGACGTACGCCAGACGCAAGGTGATTACCAGGAAAAAGACGCTAGCATGACCAAGTACGTGGCCATAGCCAAGAGACTAGTTGATTCGTTCAAAGCATGCAAACTCACGCAGATCTCGAGGGAAAAAAACTCGCATGCAGACGCCCTAGGCAACCTGGCCTCAGCCCTAAAAACAACGAAGCCGACTAGCGTATCCTTGTTAGTTCTCCAATGGCCTGCTACTGACGAAATTGCCGAAGGGCCCCAGGTCTCTAACATAGAAGAAGATGAAACCTGGATGACACCCATTACGTCCTACTTGAGAGATGACGTCCTGCCTAACTTGAGGAGTGAATGCCGAAAGATCAAAAGGAAAGCATCCCGCTACTGCCTGATCCACGGAAAACTCTATAGATGATCCTTCTCGAGTCCATACCTCAAGTGCATAAAGCCGGAAGACGCATACCTAGTCCTAAAGCAGCTGCATGAGGGAGAATGCGGATCCCACTCTAGCGGAAGAAGCTTGGTGCTAAGAGCCAAGAGGGCAGGCTACTACTGGCCTACAATGGCCCAAGACGCCCTCCAGATGGCCAAACATTGCGGGAAATGCCAAAGGCACGCCCAAGTGTCCAAGCAACCCTCGGAAAACCTCAAGGCCATAAGCTCTCCATGACCATTCATGAAGTGGGGAATGGACATCGTGGGAAAATTCCCGACAGCTCCCGGGCAGCTAGAGTACCTTCTGTTAGTCACAGACTACTTCTCTAAATGGGTGGAGGCAGAAGCCTTAAGCAAGATTATGGATGTCCTAATCAAGAGGTTCCTCTAGAAGAACGTGGAAACACGATTCAGAACGCCTCAAGAGATAGTTACAGACAATGGTCCGCAATTCATAAAAAAACCTTCAATAAGTTTTGCGAAGATTAGGGCATAAAGCTTAGTTTCGCAACTCCAAGACATCCGAAATCCAATGGGGAAGCCGAATCCACCAACAAATTGGTAGTCAACCTTCTGAAAAAGAGGTTGGACGACGCTAAAGGCAACTGGGTCAAAAAGCTTCCAGCTACCCTATGGGCATGCCGAACAAGCATTAAGTCTTCCACAGGCGAAACACCTTTCTCCCTTGTCTACAGAACAGAGGCAGTGTCCCCAGCCGAAGTCAGTGTCCCTACAGCCAGGTTAGAGCTTCTAACCCCAAGAGAAAATGAAGAGCTAATGGCTCTATCCCTGGATCTCCTTGATGAAAAAAGGGAAGCCGCAAGAATCCGAAATTGGAAGTACCAANGAAGTAGCTCGCAGCTACAACAAGAAGGTACGAACCCGAACGTTCCAACAAGGAGAATGGGTGATGCGCCGAGTCTTTGAGAATACCAGGGACAAGGCCGCGGGAAAGTTGGCGCCTGACTGGGAAGGACCATACCAAATCATGGAAGTCAAAGGAGCAGGGGCATACAAGTTACAAGACATGTACGGAAAAGTATAGCCAAATAGCTGGAATGCGTTACACCTAAAGTCTTACTTCTTCTAGAACAACGCCCCTGACCCAGACGACCAAACCGCATATACGTTTTCTCTTTTGGATTTTTCTACATCTTTTTATGTAATCATGATACGTCTAAGGACGGATACCCATCAATAAAACAACTGCTTTCTCACGAGAAAATTCAGTTAAAAAAGCAAGGGGCAAATAAGTTGAATGATTATTCCTCAATAAAGGAGTAACATAAACAACGTACCCGTCAAAAGCAAAAGCAAAAAGCGTAAGGTAAACAACGTACCCTTCCAAAGCAAAAGCAAAAAGCTCAAAAAAAAAGAAACTCTGCTTGAACAAGCGAATATACCCGAAAGAAAGCAAGAGACAAAAGGCTTATTCTGCTAAACATAGAGTGGCTAACCGGAAAGCAGAGCGCTGAGTAGAAAGCAAGCCGTAGTAAATGCAAGAGCTATGCGGTCTGAGCACAGGATTATCACCAATACCTACTTACCCAGACTGGAAGGTAGAAGAAAAGTCTGGCACTTGGACCCCTTTGCGGGGGAGGTTCATACCAGCAAAACCAAGAAGACTGAGAGTGGCTTCACTGCAGGAAGCAGAGTGCAGCAAAGCAAAATCAGCTATTTTTGGATAGCTGAATGCCAAAGAGCCAGAAGATATCTCCGAGTATCAAAAGGCCAAAAACTCAAGCTAGTGGTTACCTTTGGGTAACAGAATGCCAAAGAGCCAAAAGATACTTCCGGGTATAAAAAGGCCAAAAAACCAAGCTAGTGGTTACCTCCGGGTAACATAACGCCAAAGAGCCAGAGGATACCTCCGGGTATCGAAAGGCCAAAAACCCAAGCTAGTGGTTACCTGCGGGTAACATAATGCCAACAAGCCAGGAGATACCTCCGGGTATCAAGAGGTTAAAAATGCGTCTAGGGAACCTAATAATTGTCTAAGGACAAGAAGCAGAGCTCATTCAAAAAAAGTGATAATGAGATTATCCCAACTTGGAACTCAAGAACTCCCGCAAAACACGACAAAGACTAAAGGCCAATATGCCAGAAGTCAAATAGCCGAAATATCGACAAAGGCTAGAGGCGTAAAGCCAGAAGCCAGTCAACCAAGGCATAATGGCTAGAGGGTCAAAGCTGAAAGCAAGCCGACCAAGGCAAGGAGGCTAAACGCCCAAAGCTAGAAGACAGTCGACCAAGGCAACGAGGCTAGAAGCTCACAGCTAGAAGCCAGCCGGTCAAAGCAAAGTCCAAAGACCAATAGACAGAAGCCAGTCGGCCAAAGTGCTAATGATAAGAAGCCCACCTAGGCATCATCTTTGAATCTAAGTCAAAAGCTTGCTAAGGCAAGAAGACAACAAAGAGCTAAAAGAAATATTCCTAAAAAGCAACGAGGGGCCAAAGGATAAGTTGTAACGCCCCGAAGGGAAAAAAGGAAATAAGGCCAAGAAGGCCAACCAAAAGTCAAGGCCACTAAGGCCATAAAGTCATTACAAAGCCCACAAGGGGCAAGAGTAAGCCCACGCAGGGACACAACATCAACAAAAAAAATAAAAACCCACAAGGTGAGAGCAACCTGTTATTTGATTCTGGGTCTGGAGGCTAGGCAGTTGGAGGATGAGGAGAAGCAGACTTCTCAACATTAGGCTCAGAGGCAGCCAGAGGAGTAGGAGCCAAGGCAAGAGGAATTTCTAGTTCATCTTCAAAGGTGGGAGCTTCGAGGCCATTTTCCTCTGCCTCCGCGATCGCCACCAGCTTATAATTCTCAATCTCTTCCTGCAAGTTCCAAGTCTTAGCCTAACCCTTGAGGTAGTCCCGAACCATTTCCCAACGCCCCATGATCCTGGCACCATTGACGGCCATGGAAATCTCATCCGTAAAGGTGGCCACCTGGGCGTCCAGGTTGCCCAGCTCCTCTTCCAGCTTTGCCTTCTCCTCAGTCATGCCGAGGACCTTCTCTGCCGCCTTCTCCTTCTCTGACTCTAGTCCCCAGAGTAGACCCTTCATCTCCTTTAACTCCTTCTCCAAGCCAGCCGACCTGTCTTTCTCTGCAATCAGCTTGGCAAGGAAATCCTCCACCTGAGCCCTTCCTGCAGCGATCACCTCAGTGGCGACCTAGTCCTTGGCATGGAAGAGAGAAGCCGCAAGCTGAGCAACAAAAGAAAGAAGGTTAGCCAAAACAAAAGGAGACAGTCAAGTAGTAGCCAGATGCAAAAGGTAGGCCAAGTACCTTGATAAGCCCCTTTTGGACCTGGTCGAAGATGCCCACATCACCGGAGCTAGGGGGTTAGAAGGCAGAGCAAGGAAGACAAATTCCTGCAAGTGTGCCAGGGCACCATCAAGATCACCGATGGAGGAGGAAGGCTGCTTGGCTGGAGGACATCTCTGCTTCTTGCTAGAGGCGGTAGCCTTCTAGGTCGCTTTTCTCTTGGACCCAATCGAAGGAGATTTTAAGATCTTTACCACCTTCGGAGCCTTGCTCCCAGAAGCCAACTTTGCCTTTCTTGCCGCCTGAGCCCTCTTAAAGTCCTCCAGCGCCTTAGACCCAGATTCTGACATGTTTCCTGCAAGATGAAAAAAGATCAATCAAGAAACCAGCAGGAACTAAATAAACAAAGGAAGAAGAAAGCAAGGAGCCAACCTTGTATGCTTCTTTGGTTCAATGCTTCTTCGCTCAAAAGGAATGGGATACTCCTTTTCTCAGCAGGGATCTCTAAAGTCTCTTCCGCCTTCTCCTTGCCTGCCTTCGACTTCTCTGTAGATGCTTTTGCAAATGCAAAGGATTAAAAGGGTTAATAACCAAACTGGAAGCAGAAGAAACAAAAACATACTAAGCCTACCAGTGAATCTCCAAAGAATAGAGAACCCAGGGGAAGTCCCACTCTAATAAAGACAAACTTCTGGGCCCAATGCTTCGTGAAAGCCGCCTCTTTCCTCTCCTCTCTCTCTAGCTCCAATACCAGGGGAGCACCAGCGCGAGGCCAGAAGTAATATCTACCTTCGCATGAAAGAACATGGGGAAAGTAATAAGAGTAAAGGAGCTCATTGATGCCGAGATCCAGCCCATCAAACTCATTTAGGACCTGGATAGCAGTGAGAATCCTCTAGGTTGGTGGGTTCAGCTTAGAAGGGAAAATGTTAAAGTGCTCTGAGACCTTCCTCACCAGGGCAGGCACTACACCCCTGATTCAAGCCTCAAAATAGCCCTCGTACATTGCTACCTCGTCTCTCGGGCATTCAGAAACCCTCTCTCCTTGCCTAGGCAGTCTCAAGTGGACGTCTGCCCTAATGGAGTACTTCTGCCTCCACTCCTCCAAGAGCTCGGAGCTCCCGTTCGAGAAAGGGCCAACCTTCATAAGCTTCGGACCCGAAGCGGAGCGGAGCGCAGCGGAAATGGGTTGGCCTCAGGGATCTCTGTGTTCTCAGAAGCCCCTTCAGCCTCAGGAGATGGGCTAGTTCTGATTAAACGCCTCCTCCGAACATGAGCCCCAATAGAGGATGAGGCCACCAGAGAAAATTCGTCACCGGAGCTAGTCATATCTAGGTTCAAGAAAGTTTTGATCTTGGGTCTAAGAACTAATCGGGAGAAGGATGACCTAAAAGCTAAGGTTGATTTGAAATCCTAAAATCCAACTCCAAGAATCTACCCTAAAAGAAGTGAAAAGAAGAGGGAAGAAGATAATCTACCCTTAAGAATCGCGGATCGAAAGCTTGAAAGGGATTCCGAGAGCAGAATTTTGGTAAGAAAGGGAAGAAGATTATTAAAGAATTCTAGTAAGAGAAAGAAGATGAGGCAAAAATGCCAAAGAAGAAAGAAGAGAAGGCTTAAAAGAAAGAGGAGAAATCAAATGAGGTACACGCGTCTAATCATTGGCGCGAATCTCGCGAGAAGAGTAACGACTATATTCTCCCTCTTCAAATCTTCATCAATCTTTGCCAACAACTGTAAGCTTCCCTTTTCACCAAGTCAAATAGCTGGGATATTTTCAAAATTATCCTCCTTGAAAGCTGCAAGTGGTTCACAAGAGTTCAAAAGTCGAAGTCCCAAGGCCAGACGACAAAGAGCCAGGCGCAACCTCCCGTCGTAGCAATGCTCATTATCTGGTACAACTTGAACCAAAAGCAAGCAAACACTTTAGGAAATCAGAGGCGGCGCAAGTCAAAGCTAAAAAAGGCCAAGCGACTGAAAGCTTCCTGCCTAAGCCACCCGAAAGACATATTATTCCACAACTTCGGATCAAACCTGCGCAATAAGGGGCAAACTATTGGGAGTAATTTAGGTCATGGGAATTCCCAAGACTTAGATGGAGTACTGCAGTAAGACCTCAAAGAAGGGGAATGCCCAAAAGCAGGAAGCCAGACGACGTCCTAGAGCCAAAAGCTGAAAGTCAGACAACCAAGCATTGCTGGAAGCCGGAAGCAAGCCGACCACCGCCTCTCCTTTAATTTTGCTATTCCAACTATTAGATAATGACATGTATTTTAGATAAATATGCATATATTCTACATATAATCATGATATATCTAATTCTTGGAGGGATAATCATGAAACTAATGTATAAATATCAAGCTTAAAGGGAAAATGTGCACGCACGAAAACCCTAAGCCACAAATCAATACACAAGCAATTCTTTGCCATCTCTCGATCCTTAAGCTCTGCTCAAACATTCAAAACCCTTGGCAAAACATTCATTAACCTCCACCTTCCGTAGTGCTACAAAAAACGACCAAAATCACCCATAGCACCAACTACTCCAAAGACACCTACAATCTCTACGATAAGACATGCACTCCTTTATAAAAGAGCTTGTGATTGGAAATACGGGGATTAGGAGAGACTTGAACAATAGATTTGATGTGTTAGACCACAAGACTCATGGGAACTACGTGGAGTTATCTGAGAAGTATGATAATCTTGCTAACTTTGTGAAGGGTATCGATCACCAAATAGCGGAACAAGCTTTTAAACATGAGTTTAAAAAGGGTAGTCTACCTGGTAAGTGTGAGGTCAACTCGAAGGAACTTTTTCATGCCAAAACTTTGAGAAGCGAAAGGCAATTACCTCTGAGGACTCTAGAGGTTGAGCCTAAAAAGAAAGAAACCGAGTTAGAAGAGATTTAAAATGATCAAACGTCGCTTGATGACAAAGAGCAAGATGAGAATGAAGAAGAACCCGAGAAGGAAGAAGCACCCTAAGAGGCGCCTAAGATTAACTAGGAGGAGCCCAAGGAAAAACCTCCTCCACGCCAAAAGAATAAAAGGGATTACATGCACACTGACACTAATGTTCCTATTGATGAGTTGAATATATACTTTTGGGGAATATTTAAGAAGAAAATTATGTCAGCTAGGTACCAAAAGATAAAAGGTCATATGGTAGGACTAGTGTCGACTATACTGTTCATGGATTGGTGCCAAGATAACCCATAGTGAACAAAGTGCTAAAGGATATCATCACGAGGAAGAAAAGAATCGATTCCGTCATGGAAGTTGTGATTCATGAATGTAGTGCTATCATTCAAAACAAATTCTCACCAAGAGAAGAGACCCCGGAAGTTTCACATTATCTTGTGCTTTGAACCACATGACATTTGGGAAATGTTTGGTTGATTTAGGAGCAAGTGTTAGCCTAATGCCCTTGACGGTCTCTAAGAAGCTTGGCCACACGAACTTTAAGCCCACAAGGATCCAAATGATATTGGCGGATAGATCTATGTGATATCCACATGGTAATCTTGAAGATTTGCCATTTATGATTGGGAGTTGCAAGTTTCCAACATACTTTGTGGTCTTGGAGATGGATGAAGAACCCTTGAATCCTATCTTTCTTGGAAGACCTTTTCTTTCAACCGCAGGATCCATAATTGATATAAGGGGAGGAAAGATAGATCTTCATCTTGGAGATTTGATATTAAATTTCAACATCTTAGATGTTATGAAAAAGCAACCTATCAGTGGAGCCGCTTTCTCAATTGAATGCCTCGATGATGATTTTGTCGGAGAGCTAGAAGAGCTATACATGGAAGATGGCTTGGAAGTAGCCTTAATCTACAAAAAGGGATCAAAGGTAATCCTCTTAAATGAAGCCACGCAATATAAAAGATTATTAGATGCTCAATAGATGGAACAAAGTGAAGTACTAACATTCGAGCTAGGAAAAGACAAAGTGGGACCTAAGGAAGAGAAAAGCAAGGACAAGGAAGATTCAGATTGGAGTGAGCTTAAGGCACCTAAGGTGGATTTGAAACCATTTCCAAACGGCTTAAGGTGAACATTTCTTGGTCCTAATTCTACTTACCCCGTGATCATAAATGATAGCCTAAGTGAAAGTGAGACCGAATTTATATTCATTGAATTTAGGAAGTATAGAAAAGTGATAGGTTACTCACTAGATGATATCAAGAGTGTTATGGGTGATTTTGGTCGTTCTTCGTAGCACTACGGAAATAGGAGGTCAATGAATGTTTAGCAATTTTTTTAGGATGTTAAAGCTAAGCTTGAAGATCAAAGATGGCAAAAGAGTTGCTTGTTGTATTGATTCTTTGCTTAGGGTTTTCATGCGTACACATTTTGCCGTAGAGCTTGGTATATATACATGTGTTTCATGATTATCCCTCTAAGAATTGGATATATCATGATTATATGTAGAATATATGCATCTTTATCTAGAATACATGTCATTATCTACTAATTTAAATAGCGGAAATAGAGGAGAGGCGGTGGTCGGCTGGCTTTCGGCTTCCAGCTATGGTTGGTCGTATGACTTCCAGCTTCCAGCTATGGGACGTCGCCTGGCTTCCTGCTTCTGGGCATTCCCCTGCTTTGAGGTCTTACTGCTATACTCCATCTAATTTTTGGGAATTGCCATGACCTAAATTACTTCCATAAGTTTTGCCCTTATTGCGCAGGTTCGATCCGAAGTTGTGGAATAACATGTCTTCCAGGTGTCTTAGGTAGGAAGCCAGTTGTCGCTTGGCCTTTATAGCTGTGACTTGCACCGCCTCTACTTTCTATAAGCGTTTGCTTGCTTTTGGTTCAAGTTTTATTAGATAATGAGAATTGGTGCGACGGGAGCTTGCGTCTGGCTCTTTCTCGTCTGGCCTCAGGGCTTTGAATTTTGAACTTTCGTGAGCCGTTTGACGCTTTCAAGGAGGATTACTTTGTTTGAAGAAATCCCAGTTGTTTGACTTAGTGAAGAGAATAGCTCATATATGTTAGCAAAGATTTGGGAAGATTTGAAGAGAGAGAAAATAGTCGTTAATCTCTCGCGAGATTCTAGCCAATGATTGGACGCATGCAGCTCGTTTCAATTTCTCCTCTTTATTTTAAACCTTTTCTTCCTTCTTCTTTGGCATTTTCGCTTCATCTTATTTCTTATTTTAAACTCTTGCTCCCGAAATCCTTTATCAAGCTTTCGATCCGCGATTCTAAGGTTAGATCGTCTTCTTCCTTCCTCTTTTGGCTTCTTTTAGGGTAGATTCCAGGAGTTAGTCTTTAGGATTTCATATCAACCTTAGATTTTAGGTCTTTCTTGCCCCATCCAGTCTTTAGATCCAAGATTAGAACTTTTCTTGAACCTAGACATTACCAGCTCCGGCGATGAGTTCTCTCTGGTGGCCTCATCCTCCGTCGGGGCCCGCGTTCGGAGGAGGCGCTTGATTAGGACTAGCCCGTCTTCTGAGGCTGAGGGGTTTTCCGAGGACACGAAGATCCCCGAGGCTAACCCGCTGCCGTTGCGCTCCGCCGCGAGTACGGAGCTTTTGAAGGTTGGCCCTTTCTCAAATGTGAGCTCTAAGACTCTGGAGGAGTGGAGACAGAAGTACTCCATTGAGGCAGGCATGCACTTGAGGTAGCCTGACAAAAGTGAAAGGGCTTTTGAATGCCCATGAGATGAAGTAGCCATGTATGAAAGCTATTTCGAGGCTGGAGTCAGGGCTACAGTGCCTGCCCTGGTGAGGAAGGTCTCGAAGCACTTCAACATTTGTCCTTCCCTGCTCAACCCGCCGTCTTGGAGGATTCTTACTGTCGTCCAAGTCCTTAACGAGTTCTAGGGGCTGGATCTCGGCATTGATGAGCTCCTATACTCCTATTATTTCACCCACCTTCTTCCGGGTGAAGCTAGGTATTACTTCCAGCCTAGTGCTGGTGCTCCCTTGGTGTTGGAGCTAGAGAGAGGAAAGGAAAGGGGTGGCCTTCACGAAGAATTGGTCCCAGAAGATTGTGTTTATGAGAGTCGGGACTTCTCCTGGGTTTCTTATTCTTTGGAGATTCACTGGTAGGCGTAGGATGCTTTTGTCTTTGCCGCTTCCAGTTTGGTCATTAACCTTTTTAATCCTTTGCCTTTGTAGAAGCATCTACAGAGAAGTCGGAGGTGGGCAAGGAGAAGGCGGAAGAGACTTTGGAGATTCGTGCTGAGGAAAGGAGTATCCCATTCCTTTTGAGTAAAGAACCATTGAGTCAGAGCAGCATAAGAGGTTTGCTCCTTATTTCTTGCTTCTTTTGTCTGCTTGTTTCCGGGCTGGCTTTTGGACTGATCTGTTGTCGTTTTGTAGGTAATAAGTCAGGACTCGGGTCTAAGGCGCTGGAGGACTTCAAAAGAGCTCAGGCGGCAAGAAAGGCAAAGTTGGCGTCTGGGAGCAAAGCTCCGGAGGTGGTCGAGATCTCGGAATCTCCCTCGACTGGGTCCAAGAGGAAAGCGACCCAGAAGGCTACCGCCTCTAGCAAGAATCAGAAGGGTCCTCCCGCCAAGCAGCCTTCCTCCTATATCGGCGATTTCGATGGCGCCTTGGAGCACTTGCAGGGGTCTATCTTCCCTGCGCTTCCTTCTGACCCTCCTAACTCCGGTGATCTGGGCATCTTTGACCAGGTCTCTGATAAAGGTAATTCGCATGCCTTTGGCTTCTGGCTGCTATTTGGCTGTCTCCTTTTATTTTGGCTAACCTTCTTCCTTTTTGTTGCTCAACTTGCGGCTCTCTCTTCCATGCCAAGGATCAAGTCGCCACTAAGGTGATCGCTGCAGGGAAGGCTCAGGTGGAGGATTGCCTTGCCAAGCTGAGGGCGGAGAAAGATAGGTCTGCTAGCTTGGAGAAGGCACTGAGGGAGATGAGGGAGCTGCTCCGGGGGCTGGAATCTGAGGAGGAGAAGGTAAAGCTGGTGGAGGAACTTGGAAACTTGGACGCCCGGGTGGCCACCTTTACGGATCAGATGGCTATGGCCGTCAATAGTGCCAGGATCACGGGACACTGAGAAATGGTTCGGGACGACCTCAAGGATGAGGCCAAGTCTTGGAACTTGCAGGAGGAGTTTGAGAATTACAATTTGGTGGCGATCGCGGAGGCAAAAGAAAATGGCCTCGAAGCCCCCACCTTTGAAGACGAACCAGAGATTCCTCCTGCCTTGGCTTCTACTCCTCCAGCTGCCTCTGAGCCAAATGTCGAGAAGTCTGCCTCTCCTGATCCTCTAGCTACCTAGCCTCTAGACCCAGAATCAAGAAACATGTTGCTCTCCCCTTGTGGGATTTTATTTGTTTTTTTTGTTGTTGGCGTGCCCCTGCGCGGGCTTACTCTTTCCCCTTGTGGGCTTTGTAATGACTTTTATGGCCTTAGTGGCCTTGACTCTTGGTTGGCCTTCTTCGCCTTGTTTATGTTTTGCCTTTCGGGGCTTAAAACTTAACTTCTGGCCCTTAGTGGCTTTTTTTGAATATTTCTTCTGGCTTTCTCTTGTCTTTTCGCCTTAGCGAGCTTTTGACTTAGACTTAGAGATGATGCTTTGGTAGGCGTTTTATCATTAGCACCTTGACCGACTGGCCTCTGGCTATTAATTTCTAGCCTCCCTGTCTTGATCGGTTGGCTTCTGGCTAAGAGCCTCTAGCCTTTGGTTTGATCGGCTGGCTTCTGGCTATGAGCTTCTAGCCTTTGTGCCTTGATCGGATGGCTTCTAGCTTTGAGCCTTTAGCCTCGACGCCTTGATCGGCTGACTTCTGGTTATGAACTTATAACCTTTGCGCCTTGGTCGACTGGCTTCTGGCTTTGAGCCTCTAGCATTTGTGCCTTGATCGGTTGGTTTCTAGCTTTGAGCCTCTAGCCTTTGTGCCTTGATCGGCTGGCTTCTAGCTTTGGACCTCTAGCCTTTGTTGATATTCCAGCTATTTGACTTCTGGCATATTGGCCTCTAGTCATTGTCGTGTTTTGTGAGATTTCTTGAGGTCAAAGTTGGAATAATATCATTATCACTCTTTTTTTTGAGGGAGTTCTTCTTCTTGTCCTTACACAATGTTTAGGTTCCCAAGACGCGTTTTTAGCCTCTTAATACCCGGAGGTATCTTTTGGATTGTTGGCATTCTGTTACCCGGAGGTAACCACTAGCTTGCGTTTTTTGGCCTTTTGATACCCGGAGATATCTTCTAACTTTTGGGCATTTTGTTACCCGGAGGTAACCACTAGCTTGCGTTTTTTGGCCTTTTGATACCCAGAGGTATCTTCTGGCTTTTTTGCATACAGCTATTAGGAAATAGCTAATTTTGCTTTGTTGCACTCTGCTTCTTGCAGTGAAGCCACTCTCAGTCTTATTGATTTTTCCTGGTATGAACCTCCCCCGCAAAGGGGCCCAAGTGCCAGAATTTTCTTCTACGTCCCCCGTCTGGGTAAGTAGGTATAGGTGATGCTCCTGTGCTCAGACCCCATAGCTTTTGCTTTTACAGCGGCCTGGTAAGCAAGGTTAAGCTTGTTCTTGCTTTCTGCTCAACACTCTTCTTTTCGGTTAGCCAATCTCTGTTAAGCAGATTAAGCAATTTTTGTTTCTTGCT
Organism: Anastatica hierochuntica; assembly: GCA_900406275.1. Classification (NCBI taxonomy): domain Eukaryota; kingdom Viridiplantae; phylum Streptophyta; class Magnoliopsida; order Brassicales; family Brassicaceae; genus Anastatica; species Anastatica hierochuntica. The sequence continues at coordinate 3,764 of OVAN01007607.1, read as the reverse complement.
TTCTTTCGGGTATTTTCCCTTGTTCTAGCAGAGTTTATTTCTCTTTTTTTGAGCTTTTCGCTTTTGTTTTGGAAGGGTATGTTGTTCATGTTACTCATTGAATGACGAGTAGTCATTCAACTTATTTGCCCCTTGCTTTTTCCTTTGGCTTTGGAAGGGTAGTTGTTTATGTTACTTCTTTATTGAGGAGTAGTCATTCAACTGATTTGCCCCTTGCTTTTTCCTTTGGCTTTGGAAGGGTACATTGTTTATGTTACTACTTTATTGAGGAGTAGTCATTCAACTTATTTTCCCCTTGCTTTTTCCTTTGGCTTTGGAAGGTACGTTGTTTATGTTACTCCTTTATTGAAGTCATTCAAATTATTTGCCCCTTGCTTTTAAACTGAATTTTCTCGTGAGAAAGCAATTGTTTTATTGATGGGTATCTGTCCTTAGAAGTATCATGACTACATAAAAAGATGTAAAAGAAATTGAAAATCAAAAGCAGAAAAACGTATCTGGAGTATGGTCGTCCGAGTCAGGGGCGTTCTTTTAGAAGAAGTAAGACTTTAGGTGTAACGCATTCCAGATATTTGGTTGTACTTTTCCGTACCTGTCTTGTAACTTGTATGCCCCTGCTCCTTTGACTTCCACGATTTGGTATGGTCCTTCCAAGCCAGACGCCAACTTTCCCGCGACCTTGTTCCTGGTATTCTAAGACTCGGCGCAACACCCATTCTCCTTGTTGGAATGTTCGGCTTCACACCTTCTTGTTGTAGTTGCGAGCTACTTCTTGTTTGTACTTCCAGTTTCAGATTCTTGCGGCTTCCCTTTTTTCGTCAAGGAGATCCAGGGACAAAGCCATCAACTCTTCATTTTCTCTTGGGGTTAGAAGTTCTGACCTGGTTGTGGGTACACTAACATTGGGTGGAGACAGGTGTTTTGTAGACTAGGGAGAAAGGTGTTTCGCCTGTTGAAGTCTTCATGCTAGTTCGGCATGCCCATAGGGTAGCTGGAAGCTCTTCGACCCAGTTGCCTTTGGCGTCGTCCAACCTCTTTTTCAGAAGGTTGACTATCGTCTTGTTGGTGGATTCGACTTGCCCTTTGGATTGCAGATGTCTTAGAGTTGCGAAACTCAACTTTATGCCCCAATCTTCGCAAAACTTTTTGAAGATTTTGCTTGTGAATTGCGGACCATTGTCTGTGAATTTCTCTTGAGGCGTTCTGAATCGTGTTACCACGTTTTTCCAGAGGAACCTCTTGATTTGGACATCCGTAATCTTACATAAAGCTTCTGCCTCCACCCACTCGGAGAAGTAGTCTGTGACTACCAAGAGGTACTTCAGCTGCCAGAGAGCTGTCTGGAATTTTCCCACGATGTCCATTCCCCACTTCAATGGTCATGGAGAGCTCACAGATTTGAGGTTCTTTGTGGGTAGCTTGGATACTTGGGCGAACCTCTGGCATTTATCACAAGATTTGGCCATCTGGAGGGCGTCTTGGGCCATTGTAGGCCAATAGTAGCCTACTCTCTTGGCTCTTAGTACCAAGCTTCTTCCACTAGAGTGGGATCCGCATTCGCCCTCATGCAACTCCTTGAGGACTATATTTGTATCTTTCGGCTTTATGCTTTTAAGGTATGGACCCGAGAATTATCTTCTATAGAGTTTTATGTGGATCAGGCAGTAGCGGGATGCTTGCCTTTTGATCTTTCGGCATTCACTCCCCAAGTTGGGCAGGATGTCATTCTTTCGATGAGCTTCTGGACATCTCGTGGAGTCTTGGGCGAAGGGATCACCTAGATGGCCCTTATTTGCTCTTGGTTCGCTTCAATCCCCTAGTATGTGATTATGTACCCCAAAAATTTCCCGGAGGTTACTCCGAATGAGCACTTAGAGGGGTTGACTTCATGTTGTACTTTCTCAAGGTAGAGAAGGCTTGCTGCAGATGGGCTATTTGGTCTTCCGCGTCTAAGGACTTGACCAACATGTCGTCTATATAGACTTCCATGGTCTTCCCGATTTGGTCTGCAAACATCATGTTGACTAGCCTCTGATAAGTGGATCCTGCATTCTTTAACCCAAAACGCATTACCTTGTAGCAGTAGATTCCGCGAGAGGTCATAAAAGACGTCTTTTCCTGGTCATCCGGGTTGCATAAGTATTCGATTGTACCCAGAAAAGGCATCCATGAAGCTTATTCGCTTGTGTCCAACCGTGGCATCCACCAGCTTATCTATGTTGGGCAGCAGGAAAGGATCCTTGGGGCAGCATTTGTTTAGGTCTGTGAAATCTATGCAAACCTGGCACTTGTCGTTCTTCTTTCGGACCATGATGACGTTTGCTAGCCAATCTGGATAGTAGACCTCTCTAATGAACCCAGTCGCCATGAGGTTTTTGACTTCATCATTGATGATCTGGTCTCGTTCAGGTGCGAACTTCCTCCTTTTTTGCTTGACTGTCGGGTATGTGGGGGCCACTTGCAGCTCCCATTGTTGATAAGTACTCTCTTCACCAAACAATTCACCACCAACAAAGAGAAAACTAATGCGTCATGATGTGGTGTTAGGATCCCATCTTGTCCTCGAGCCATGAAACTTATGCCTTCTTGGCTAAGATTCTGGCGCTTGACTTTTGGGGTGCTATGGTTGTTCTTAGCGAGCCTCGTGCTTTTCTTGGCTGCGGCGTGTGTGATGCCACTTATCTCCGAACCTCCCGATATGAAATTGATCACCCTATCGTTGCTTGGGGAATCAGGTTCTTGACGGTCGGTTGGGACTCCTTCTTCCTGGTTGTCCAGCATCTCTTTAGCTTTTTTGGAAAGGATTTCTCGTAGGTGTCCTTTCTTGAGCAGCTCGTTGACTTCTATTCTTAAGGATATGCAATCTTCCGTTCTGTGACCGTGGTCATTGTGGAAGTCGCACCATTTGTTTGGATTCCGGCGATTGTCGGGTGACCTCACCTTCTCGTTCCATTTGACTTGTCCTCCCATCTCTTTTAAGACTCCTACCAGCTCCACGCTCGATATTGACAAGTTGGATACGTGTGGCCAGGTATGAACCGGTGGGAATATGTTGACATCCGGCTTACCCAGAGGTTTGTGTCCTTTGGCTCCCTTATGTCCATCGTCTCTGGTAGGTCTTTGGTAGGGCTTGTCATATCTAGCCGTATTTTCGGTTCTCATGACCCAAGATTCTTGCCTGGCAAGTAGATCTTCTGCTCACTTGATATGCGCCTGGGCCCGACAGAGCACGTCTTCCATCGTTTTGCATTGGTAGTTAGTGAGCTCCTTATATAGATCACCATCAGGCAGAAGTCCTCTCTTAAAGGCTGAAATTGCGGTGGCAACGCTGCAGTTTGGGATGGTGACTTTCTGATTGTTGAAGCGGTAAAGGTAGCTCTCGAGTGGTTCTCCCTTACGCTGCCTGATCTCATAAAGGCCACCAGAGGACTTGGGAGTTACTCTGCTGCTAGCAAATTGCTCCACAAACAAATGAGCAAAAGATCTTATGGTTCCGGTTGGAATAGATATGAACCATTGCAAGGCGGCCCCTGTCAGGCTAGAGCCAAACCCCTTACACATGGCGGCTTCCTTATGCTCCTTCTAGATTGCCACAGTAAGCATCTTCGGCTTGTGCTGTGCAATGTGATTGTCCGGGTCGGAAGTCCCGTCGTACGGCTTGATGAATGGGAAGGTGAACTTCTGATGTACATACAATTTCATGCATATTTTGCTGTGTTTTAGCTTAGTTTTCATTCATTATTAGGTTGTAAATAAGCATATTA